>VDFB02159852.1:0-44699 GCA_007258455.2 Sequoia sempervirens
CCTGTAGCTGATTATACTCAGAAATCTTCTTGAGATCCACTCCAAACTGTTTGAAAACTGCCCCAAACAGCAAAAATTACTATTGTGACTTCAACTCTTTTTCCAACATTAAGTGCTTGGCATCTATAGTGCTGCATTCAACTCTTTTTCCAACATTAAGAGCTTGGCATCTTGGCATCTATAGTGCTGCATTCAACTCTTTTTCCAACATTAAGAGCTTGGCATCTATAGTGCTGCATTCCACCCAAAAGACACCCTTACAGCTGTGTTCCACCCGTTTTAAACCTCAACAATCTCAACGTTGCAATTCCAATCTGCTCTTGTAAACACACTTGTAAATCTTCTTCCAATTTGCACTAACAAATATAATATTTGGCACATATCTTTATATTTGTTTCAACTGTCACAAGGGAATTTTACCATGAAACCCTCTAACCACCAACATTCAACACACAAGCATCTCTGTAAGAAATTGCTCCAAACCTTCAACATTCAATACAAGCCTAGATTCTGTAGTTAATCTACTAGCAAACCTTTCCTGCACAAACTGTGACTCTGAAAGAATCACACAGTATTAACCAGGGAAGATCTTTCACCACCATGGATAATCTTCTCCAAGAGAGTTTTTGTCCTCAAGAAACTAAGATGAACCAAGTTCAATCCCATAGAACCACAACGGTTTCACAAGAAGAAATAAAATAATCTACCTCATGCAAATGAGCTCATAAAACCTTCTTATATACTTTTCCTGCAAAACTTTCCGGAAGATGCAATTTAAAATTCACTTTTTAATTAAAAGCTCCTTTTTGCTCCAAAAGACCCTTTTATCAATATAATGATAATATTTGATATGCAAGGTCCCAATACTATGCGTCCATGATTTAAAACTTTTCATCCTCTTTCTGACAAGCTAGTATTCTAGGGTGCCCATTAAATTATTTTAATAAACTTAAGCAACTTTAGTAAAATAATTAAATTAAAGCCAATAATACACCAGAGTTGCTGAAATTGTCGAAAAGCATCAGAATCAAAATCTGATTGCATTGGAATGATACCAATGATGAATAATGAAAATTGGTTTTGATCGGGTGACTTACTATAAATAGACGCTCTCTCCAAGGATCTTGAAGAACTCGCCAAAACCCAGAATTCACTTCGGAAAGTGCCATAAGCGTCCTCTAGACCATCTGAGATCATCACCAACATCAAACATCTCCTCTAGCATGACTTATGGTCATTGAGAAAGTCGAAGCTAACTACAATGTTAAAGTGACCGAAAATGGGGACATTACAAAAAACCCTTGATGTGGGAGATTTGGAGGACGAAAACCCTCTTGGATTTTATTTTTGAATTCTAGGACAAAAATCCTCTTATTCCTTAGAGGTGATTCCATTTTGAGATCACAACTCTGCTTATTTGTTGAAGATTAATTGAGGATTTGAAATCATTTTTAGTTGCTATAATGTGAAAGGGCTAGATATGCTGATTTTTGGAGGGGTTTTAGACTGTTGTTGCTATTTGTAGGATATTATAGTCATTGGATTGATTGTAATTCATGTTTCTAGATGATTGGGATCCTCCTCCTCCCCCCTCAGCTACTGCTTTAGCCGCTTAGTGGCATTGGATTTGTTTTTATGTTTTATGCTTTGAACTTTGGCCCCATGTGGACTCTAGGGGTGTAATTCTATATCGACCTACCTTTTTTTTGTGAATATGTGTAATTTTATTTTATAAATGATGATTTAGACACTTATTCATCAAAAGAAGAAAAGCGTGCTCCACATTTGTTTGTTTCACTTAATTTGATATTTACCATGTTTGGAGCGCTTCATCAAGTTCATTACTGCCTCCACTCATCAAATACATGGCTGGTGTGCTTCACGTTGCCTCTGCCATGACAAACCCTCAAGAAGTGCTTTTCTCTAATACTCATGTCAGTTGAACAGTACTTAGTCACCTTACATCATCTTGAATCCATTTCTGATTCAGACAAAGACATTTGTGGATTGGTCTCTCCCCTGGACTTATATACAGTTAGATGAGCATTTGAGCATAACTCTCTTAGTCTTCTTCCATGGGTAAGCTTACATTGTATCCTTCTTACACACATGACTTGGGAAACGTGCAGTACAACCCTTGAAACAATACACTTAGCTTGAAACAAGACAAGCAATCAGAGATACCATTATGACATTCAGCCTATGTGACACTTTGACAAATGAACATGACAAAGTATCCTAAAAAGAGCTTGACATTAAAAGTAGGGGTGTAACAAGTATGAAATTCTTTAAGCATTACAACCTCACCCAACCCACCTGGTCACCTAGAGTCTCTTTATCAGGACTGCTTGTAACTAAATAATGCTGGTTATTCTTACCAGTATACAGTCAAAACAAATTCATCCAACCTAATTGTGATTCGTAGGATCTTTAATAGTGGATTATCCTTACCATCCATTATAACATAATAAGTAACCAATCCTTTTTGGAAGATAACACCTTATTGATGGATTAATTTAAAGGTGTGTGTAATAGATCCAAAGTTGAATGTATATGTTCTTGTTACCTTCATTCGTGTAAGTTATTAATAATATCTTGTGTTCCATTCTAACTAACAATATATTATTGCATTACCTTCAAGCATTTTAAGAAAACATTTGGTGTCTACTGTTAGAGATGTATCAATTCTTATGTTTGTTCTTTTGATGACATTTCTGCTGAGTAATATTACATAATGCTCATCTGCCCCACCTGTTCATATTCTTCATCCTCTCTGAATTATGGTATATACAAAGAAAAAATGCTAAGTTTTTGGAACTCAATAGGAATGATTTATCTTAGAAATGCCTTATGCTTTCTTTTTCTGAAGTAACTTATTTTGCTAATAAATTCTTATTGGATTCATTGACCGTAGGGCATATCTGCTTCCAGGCAAAAGACCAGGAAGAGAATGTTTGCACTTAATATCAATGCAGTATTCTGGGGGATTGGTCAAGGGAAACGTTTGGTAGAGCCACTGGGGCGTGATTTTGTTCTTAGTACTGAGCACATTATGGAACCAGTCATAGAGGTTATATGGATCTTTCTCTCCATCTGGTTCGTTTTGATGATTTTTTCTTATATCTTGTCAAATGCTTTTCTCTGGTTCATAGTTGTTTTACTTGATAAATGTATTCCATTCACTTTTTTTTCATTACATGGTAAATACAGGGAAAACCTATTGTCCAGGAAACATTTCGAAAGATTTCTATATCAGTGGTGTCATCGATTTTGCGGCTTTCTTCAGAGGATTGGGATGCATGTTCTACAGGTGCAACCGGCCAGAATAAAATTAATCCATTCCTTACCTATGCTTTTCTTTCATGCTTGGAGGAGACTGGATGTGCTGTTGAGGTTGGTTCATAGTTTCTGTATTTCTCTAGTTCAGTGGATAGTAACAATTAGTGAAAAAGACTTCTACGTTTAATTGAGAACACTATGCTTTCTCAGCCTGATGATAGGTCTTGAATGATACCCAAAATGCCAATAATGTTCTTCTCAATAGACAATTTCTCCAAAGAACTCTTTTTTCTAATATCAAGATCTGTGGAAATGTAAAATGTTTAGCAGTAATTATGATTTTGAAGCTTAACCAGGTTCATCTTTGCCTAGATTTTGGTGCTTTGTGTCAAATATTAAGTGCACATTACATTTTACAAAATTTAATCATTCCTAGGCTATACAAGTACTGTTTTTCTATCATGATGATAGGAATATTTAGTTTAGAACGGCAGTGTCTGATATAACCCAATTCAACCAAATCGAGGTCTCCCCTCATATGTACCCTAGTTCTTTAAAAAATGCAACAGTCAGGTAACTCTCTGTCGTGCATTGTGATGAGCCTAGCCTAAGCTGACTCAAAAACTCTTCTTTGTTCCCTTGATATTTTGTCAAACAAGTCGAATGCAACTTTAAGCTTGCTGATTTGATGTTACAGTCTGATTTTTTCAACTTGTAATGATGTCAAGTGGTCAAGATGCTTGAGATTTAACACTATAATGATGTATGCAAGGACTAAATACAAGTACAACTTGTTCTTAACCTTCTTAAAATGCAATACATGAGCTTCTAATGAAATAAGCACTTTCAGCTAGGAGGCATTTTATCAAACAATTGTCAAGCATCCAAACTGTGATTTAAAAGGAACATTACAACCAGCAAGCTTAAAGTTGCATTCGACTTGTTTGACAAAATTTCAAGGGAAGAAAGAAGAGTTTTTGAGTCAGCTTAGGCTAGGCTCATCACAGTGGTATTAGAGCCTGAATCCTGCCATCCTGTTGGGGTTTATTTAAAAAAAAAAATAAAAAAAAAAAAAAAAAATCATTGAGCTCACACAGTTGATATTTAAGTGACCAACACTCGCCAGTTTCCAGCCAGTTTTAGTATGGGTTGGTATAATATTGTAGGGAAATTTTGGGAAGAAATTGAACGGGATGCCATCAAGCTCAGGGAAAGTTATAAATGTGAAGCCCCGCAGCTCCTTGAGGGATATCAGAGTATGCCTAGTGATTTCAAAGCACAGTACTCACTTAATGATTACTTGACTTTTATTGTCACCTTGCACCCAAAAAATATTGGATTGGTAGAGTATTTCAAGAAGATGTATAAGGAAAAAATTAATGAAGTTTCGGTTGAGTTCATTGTTGATGTTGCAGATAGAAATGACAACAATACTGATTTTTGTAATAGCAGCCAAACTATTGAGCATAATCATGATGTAGATGTGATGGTACATGAGGAAAATGTTGTGGAAGGATCTACAAATGTTGGCATGCAAGTTGGAAGTGTCAAAGATGAGGAGTGTGCAGAGAATATAAGCTCTAATAATTTTGATTTTATGAACAGCAGTCCATTACCTTCACAAAATCATGAGGTGATAGATAAAGTACATGAAGATAATGGTGGAAGTTTGCGTTCTATCTCTCTCCGTAGAGAGAAGGGCGCAAGGAGAGAGAAGGAGGTTGTTCAGGAGGAGTTTGATTCTACCCATTGCTCCCGGGATTGGGAGATGGTCGATTCAGTTCAGCATGGAGTGGGTGTGCAGTTTGTGAATAATCCATTATTTGGGTCCGAGGCAAAAATGGGTTATGATAATCCACTTTTCGAGTTGGACATTGATCTCCATCCTGACACTAGTACTTATTTGAGCAATAATCACAGTGTTTGGGATCTTTCCAGTGCATCGGGATTCCAAACAGGGTTCACGGAGGAGTTTTACAATGTGTACAGGGTGAGTAGTGCTTACAGTTTTGCCTTTGATCCATTTGTACATGATTCGTATTTGGTGCATAAATTTTGTGCGCATGATGATTTTCTTTGCGCAATCGAGGGTGTTAAGTTTAAATGATCAGATTATATGCACAAAAACTAAAACAAATCAGACAAAATAACACAGCAGATACCCTGGGAAAACCCTCCTCTTGAGGGAGAAAAACCCAGCAACAAAGATCTCTCTTATATTTATAAACAGTGGCAACAATTCTCTTTACAATGAGGCCTAACTCAAGGCCAGAATTCTATACCTGTATCAGATACAAAGAACAGAAAATGAACTGTACTTCTGACAAGAAGAATTTACTCTTCAATGATATTCGCAACTTGCACTTGAACAGATTCGCACACAGCTCTAGATGTAGATCACACTCAGTGCTTGAGAAGTTCGCACTTGACTTGCCTTTTGATAAGTTCCCACTTCTTGCCTCTTGATAAATTCGCACTTCTGCTCTCTTGATAAATTCGCACTTAGAGATAAATAAATCGGACTTGCTTGAATTGAATAATGAATGGAGGAACGAACCTTGTATATATACAAGTGAGATAGGTCGCACCTCTTCAAGTTATGAGGTCGGCTAGAATACAATAAAATATTAATTACAAAACATAAGGAAGGTCGGCCTCAAGTAAAAATATAATATTGCCAAGAGAAGCGCCCAATATTAAATAAATGACTCATATAATAAATAGCCGATGGGCTACATTTATTATGTCTTCACTCGTGGCTGGAAGGATGAACCCAAAGTTGCTCAATATCATTAACAGAGGGAAGCAAATCATTTATGTGCTCAGAGTTACCATCTGCAGAGGGTGAGACTAGAGGTTGCAAGTTTCTCAACTGAGTTGTTTGTAGGGGATTACTTGCAAGATTAGAGGTTGGATTTCCATCATGCTAGTGTGTACCTAACAGAGTTTGCTACTTTTGGGTTTCATGGAGGTGGTAGTGGCAGTGGGCATGATGGTTTGGTTAGTTATCACATCCCTGGGAGTTTAGCGGGAGTTGTAGAGAGATATTGTGTTACAAACGCTTCCAGATATTTTTATCTCTATATGGCGAATGGATGTGGGGTTCGGTTGTTTTGGGATCCAGGTGGCGACAGGTTTGGCACGGTGTATTGGATGGGTCCCATTGGTTTGCTTCACCACTTCTGGCACGGTGAAGCTGAGATCAGAGTAGCGCAGAGGAAGTCGGAGGGTATTAGGCATGGCAGACTTCCATTCCGGGTTTGGGATCCATGGATATTTTGTGCAACTATGTTTATGCTGGTGCTACAGGAGTTAGTTAGAGATGTGAGACATTTCACAGTTCTTCTTTTGGGCCTTCCAAGGACTGGAGTTTCTTGCAGTGAAGATTGCTTGCGGACAAGCAATTTCAGGGAGGGCAGATTGTAATGTCCCCATTTTGCGAGCATCAGAGTTTGGTGAATTTAGCCTATTCTTGACCTTTGTAGGCTAATATGTCTGGATAGAGGGTCCTGTGTGGCAGTTACTTGGTGATTAGAGACATTACTCTTCAGCTGGATTCAGTTTTTGGCCTTTGCACAGGTTATTTGACTCAGATTGGCACACTTACTATTTTGGGAGAGTCAGGGTTCTTATTAATAGAAAGACACTTGAGCAGAGCATATTGGCAGTGTCAACCTTGATTGGGCCTTTGTAGCTGTTTCTAGACTCAGTTTCACATACTATTTATAGTAAGTCACTGTTTAGGGTTTCTATTTTTAGATAGGCATCCGATCACATGGAGAACAGGGAGAGTCGACTCCTGGCTCAGATGGCTTAGCAATTAGACAAGTACATCAAGAGATATTAAAATTTAAGTGACTTGAGTGATTTATTTAATATTTTAATATTATTATAAAGTTATAAAGTAACTTTATAATAATAATGTCACTTTAATATAATAAAGTGCATTAAGTGAATAATTTAATATGGGAATAAATCTTTTATCCCACATTGGCCAGGAAGGTGTTTGAGCTCTCCTAAGGAAAGAATAAAAAGAGAGGTAAGAGCTCATTCTCAGCATCCAGTTGATGAATAATATTTTGATTGATTTTTATTTGTGGAGCCTAGGGCTTTCACAGTTTTCTTCTTTGATCATAGGAAACGAAAACTTCCTATTGATAGCATAACTGAGGGAGTGAAAGATCTCTTGAAGGGTTGCAAATTGAGGAGAGGATAATTCAGTCCTTTCATTTGTGCAAATTGGTGAAGTTTCACAAGGTTCACTGTGATGAGCCTAGCCTAAGTTGACTCAAAAACTCTTCTTTGTTCCCTTGAAATTTTGTCAAACAAGTCGAATGCAATTTTAAGCTTGTATTAAAATAATGTTTATTATTTATTTATTAATGCTCAATATTGTAAAATACTGTAAGATAGAGATAAGATCGTCTCCGATCTTATCTGGAGTTTCTTTTTAGAAACTTTCCAGTTTTGTAAATCTTGTAAAGCTATTTATTGAGCGTCTTGCTCATTGTTAATACATCAATTAATTTACCAATTACTTGCGTAATATGGTATCAGAGCACAGGGAATAAATTTTTTCGAAAAATTTTATAATTTCTTTTTCGAAATTATTTTGTTTCAAAATTTTTTCGAAAATTATTTTTTGGTAATTTCCTGGTGTGTTCTCTGAATTTTTTCGATTTTCGAAGGGCATCATTCGAAAATTATTCTGGATAATTTTCGTGGCTTGACTGAAAATTTCGTGGCTGTGCGCGATCTTGGGTTTGCATATGCAACTTTTGGTGACGGGATCTCTTAGCCACGCGTTTTTCCTTGGTTTACTAGACGCGATTTCTGTTGGTGGAACTACGTTTTCAGATTTCTTCATCGCGTTTTTTTTTTTTGAAGACTCGTTTTTTTTCTGGGCGTGGTTTCATTCTCTTCTAATCCGCTTTCTGAGATTTTCGTGGCTGTTCAACCCGCGATTTTCAGTGTTTTGGCCGCACGATTTGAAGATTCGAAGCTCTTGGTCATGCGAAATCTGCAAGCTTTCCATACGCGATTTTCTTGTCTTTTGACGCGTGTTTCTTCACCTTGTTTGAATGGGAACCGCTCAAAGCTAGACCAGTCTTGTGCCTTCTTCAGATTTGCGATTTCTAAGTAAGTTCTTCTGCTGCGGATTTTAGGAGGTGTTCTCTGCAATTTTTTCCAAAATCGTGAGTTTTCTGGTTCATCAATGGCGGCTAGGGTTTTCTGAACAGTCGTCCAGGGTTTTGACACATTTTTCGAAGTCAGAAAGTTTTTTCGATCACAAATTCCTGGTGGGTTTTTCGAGAGCTCAACTGGGTTGGTCTCCGAATTTTCTGGGTGCATCGTTTTCCGTGCCTCGAATTTTGTGCCATTCGTACACTGTACTTTCTACAGTCTGTACCTGAATCTGTCCTTGTTTTCTTCATTGGAATTTGTGCCTCGAGTTTCGTGCATCAGCCTTTTCTCAGTACCTCGTTTTTCGTGCCTCGAAAAACGTAAAGATGGCCAGTTTAAGCAATTTAATGCTGGAGGGTAGCCAGAGATTTAATGGCAAAAATTACAACACCTGGAAGCAGCGGATGTTAACAATTTTTGAATACTGCTGCCTTGATCAGATGATCCTCGGCAACGCTACTCGTCCTGAAGCAGCGGGTAAGGATCAGGATAAGTTTGATGAGCAGAATCGTGAAGCCATCATGCTTATTAAGCTTTCGGTTACTGATGATCAGCTCCCTCAGATCCCACTAAGAAAATCAGCTAAGGAGATCTGGGATCACTTGAAGGATATGCATGAAACTTCCGACAAAAGCCGTGCGTTTTTCTTGAAGAATATGCTGTTTTCTATCATGATGGATGAGAAGACAACTCTGCAAGCGCACTTGAATAAAATCCAGGAGATCAGAGATCAGTTGGAGGCGATTGGTCGGAAAATGGAGGAGGAAGACATGGTTGTGATCACCCTGAAGAGTTTACCGAAGTCCTATGAACATTTCATAAAGACCCTCAACATTACGTCTGCTAATGTTGATCTCAAGTTTCCGAATTTGTGCACTATCCTGTTGCAGCAGGATCGCTGGAGACAACAGTTCGGTAGCAGTGAATCATCATCCTCCACGGAGGCAGGTGCCTTTGGCAAAAGAAAAACTCGATTAATCATGGGAAAGTACCTTCAGCAGAAAAGGGCTCAAGTCAGCTCCACCCGAAAGAAGAAATGTTGGTGTAACTATCTGTCATAAATTTGTACCACATCAAGAAAGATTGCCGTGCTCGTTTGGCTTCTGAGCAAAAGAAGCGGGAGGGTTTCAGAAAGCGAATGTCGCCGAGCACTCTGAGCAGAAGGAATCTGCCTTTTATGCACTGATGGCAAAAAGGCCCGCAGACCATGTCAAGTCCTCTGCTTGGTACATAGATTCTGGTGCCTCACGTCATTTCTCACATAGGCGTGATTGGTTCACAAACTTTTCCCCTTTACGACTGTGATCTTTGGAGAGGTGAGGAATACGGTTTCGGCACAGGCCTTTGTTCAGGAGTTGATCTGGCGGGAGGGATCTCATATTCCTCAACGTGTATTATGTACGATATGAGCTCAATCTTCTCTCAGTCGTCAGATCATGCGGCATTCTCCCCGGATGGATGTAGTCTTCGCTCGCATAGATGTTGATTGTTGATCGAGCTTCGCTAACGGTGGCCGTTGGGATAGAGGATCATGGCCTTTACGAGGCTTGTGGACACTGGTGATTCTCGGAGTTAGCCTTGGCAGCCAGACATTCATTTGTCACCAGTCTTTGGCACAGCGGTACGGGCACTTGAGCGTGCACTATCTCTCTCAGCTTGCTCGGGAGGGACTTGTAGATGGCTTACCTGACATTCAGACTCAACATCAGGGCGTTTGTGGTGCTTGTCAGGCTGGGAAGCAGCATCGCACACCGTTCAAGGATGGCGACTCTTGGCGGGCTTCTAAGGTACTTCAATTAGTTCATGCTGATATTTGTGGCCCTATGTCTATTTCTTCTGTAACTGGTTGCAAATACTTTCTACTTTTTGTTGATGACTATAGTAGGAAAATGTGGGTGTACTTTCTTAAATAGAAATCAGAGGTTTTTAATGTTTTTCAGAAGTTTAAGGCCTTAGTTGAAAAAGAGTCCAGTTCTAGTATTATAACTCTTAGGTCAGATAATGGGGGGGAATTCTGTTCTAGTGCATTTTCCAACTTCTGTGATACTCATGGGATAAAACGTCAGTTAACCACACCCTACACTCCTTAGCAAAATGGTGTTGTAGAGCGACGCAATCGTACGATTGTTGAGATGGCTCGCTCCATGTTGCAACACAGGAGTGTTCCTACCAAATTTTGGGCAGAAGCAGTCAATACATCAGTCTATCTCCTTAATAGGTCACCCACTCATGCTGTTAAGGGAAAGACTCCTGAGGAAGTTTGGTCTGGTCGCAAACCTAGGATCAGTCATTTGAAAGTTTTTGGCTCTCTTGTGTATGTTTGGATTCGAGAGGCCAAGCGCACTAAGCTGGACTCCAAGAGCCAGAAACTCATGTTCACAGGGTACAGTGACAATCACAAGGCATATAGGCTGATTGATATAGACACTGATCGTCTTATCTTCAGTCGAGATGTTGTCTTTGATGAGGAACGAGGTCCATTTCACTCTTCCTCACCTGTTCAGCATTCAGAGGATCAGCCTCTACAGGGTCCTGATATGAGTATCCGACTTCCATTAGGTCCACCTGATGGGAGGGATGACGAAGACCTAGTCTTTGATGATGCTCAACCTGAGTTTCCTCCAGATGATAATGAACATCCCCCTGTTGAACCTGTTCCAGATCCACAACCAGATCCAGCTCCTCCTGTTGCATCTGATGTTGGCACATCTACTCTCCGACCGAAATGGTGGGCTAAGACTATCATGATCTTCGTGCTGATGAGCTCATTGAGGGTAGATCATCCAGAAACAAGAGCAAACAGCAGTCTACAGTGAATTTTGCTCTCATGGCCAACATTCACAGTGTTTATGAGCCTCAGACATATTCAGAGGCAAAAGGGATACCTGAGTGGGAAAAGGCGATGGAATCTGAATACCAGAGTCTTCAGAAGAATCACACTTGGGTCCTTTCCGATCTTCCTCTAGGGAAGAAGCCCATTAGCTGCAAATGGTGTACAAATTGAAGTACAAAGCTGTGGAACCCTTGACAAGTACAAAGCTTCGTCTGGTTGCAGGGGGTTCTCACAAAAGAAGGCATTGACTATGAGGAGACCTTTGCTCCTACAGCCAAAATGAGTACCATACGGCTCGTCCTTGCCTTAGCAGCTCAATTTGGTTGGAAGGTCCATCGATGGATGTGAAGAGTGCTGCCTCAACCCGCGTTGAAGGAGCGCATACATGACGCACCTGTGTTTCAAAGCGTCGGGTCAAGAACAAGGTGCGGTGATTGGTCGTGCTAATCTATGGCCCCGAACAGTTCGGCCCGGTACATTAAGATTGACACGCATCACGTGATCATGGCTGTGAGAGTCCATCCGACTCGAACCCTGTGATGTCAAGAATACTGGTAATGAGATTCTGCTTGTTGTTGTCTACGTGGATGACTTGATCATTACTGGTAGTTCGACACATTTGATCACTGAGATCAAACAGGACTTGTGCAAAACTTTTGACATGACAGACTTGGGCCTCTTGCATTATTGTTTAGGTGTTGAGGTTTGGCAGACAGAGAGCAGCATTTTCATCTCCCAGTCCAAGTATGCTCGAAGTCTTCTGGATAAGTTCCGAATGCAGGATTGCAAACCTGCCTCTACACCCATGGAAAAAGGGCTTAAATTGTCAGCTAAGTCCGATTCACCTGTGGTAGATGAAACATTGTTCAAGCAACTAGTAGGCAACCTCATCTATCTTGCTGCTACTAGACCTGATTTGAGTTTTGCAGTGAGCTACATATCACGCTTCATGACAGCCCCCAAGGCTGATCATTGGGTAGCAGCGAAGCGTGTGCTGCGTTATGTGAAGGGCACCGATTTGGACTCTTGTACACCTCCTGAGTCACGCATCCTAAACTCAAAGTGGGTTCGTGACTGACAAGGTGTCTACTTGATGACAGAAATCAACATCCGGTATGTGTCTGCTTTGGGATCCTGCAAGGCAGCCACATGGACTGGCAAGAAGTAGCAGTGCGCGGCTCTCTCCCACGTAAGGTATCGGGAGCAAGAAAAGCAGCATGTGAGGCGGGGCTATTTCACGGATGCTTGTTGATATGCAATATTCCTGCGTCCGACTTTGTTCTCGGCAGGATAATCGTGAGTTCTCAAACTTGCCAAGAATCCGGGTTTTCCATGAGCTTAAACAAGCATGGAAAACTCATTGTCATTTCATTCAAAGCTGGTTGAAGACGGATCAGTCTGGCCTGTCGCGATGTTCCGACAGAGGATCAGACAGCAGACATTCTCACCAAGTTGCTCAGTACAGATAAGTTTGTAAAATTCAGGGGGCATCTTGGTGTAGTTGATAGATTGAGCATTAAGGGAGGGTATTAAAATAATGTTTATTATTTATTTATTAATGCTCAATATTGTAAAATACTGTAAGATAGAGATAAGATCGTCTCCGATCTTATCTGGAGTTTCTTTTTAGAAACTTTCCAGTTTTGTAAATCTTGTAAAGCTATTTATTGAGCGTCTTGCTCATTGTTAATACATCAATTAATTTACCAATTACTTGCATAATAGCTTGCTGGTTTGATGTTACAGTCTGATCTTTTCAACTTGTAATGATGTCAAGGTGTCAAGATGCTTGAGATTTAACACTATAATGATGTATGCAAGGACTAAATGCAAGTACAACTTGTTCTTAACCTTCTTAGAATGCAATACATGAGCTTCTAATGAAATAAGCACTTTCAGCTAGGAGGCATTTTATCAAACAATTGTCAAGCATCCAAACTGTGATTTAAAAGGAACATTACAACCATGTATGACTCCTCAAAGATGATATCCTTAATGAAATGCAATCTCCTATTACAAAACTAACATAAGATGCCAAGACTCTTGGCCTTACATCCAATGCACAACCATTATCAAATCTGATATACAAGAGTCATCTACAGCAGCATGCCAACAACATGAAGGATCAATGTAACTACTCTTATTACAATGCCATGAAGTGCTGATGAAATCTGCAATGAATGCTAGCATGAAATAGTGAAACAAATGTAAATTACATCAAATGGGAACCTGGAGATTAAGGCTGCCTGCACAAAGATGTTCGAGTCTCCTTGCTACTAATAGATTTGCCTCCCTAACCCTGGCGCCTAGCTTCCTTATCATCTAACAATGCTCCACGAATTTTCTTTGAATTTATTTCTTCCTCTTTGCTGGAAATCACCCCTTTGACCTAGCCTGCCCTGCTGCTGGGAACAGACTGAAGAGCACAAAAGATTTACTGAGAGGGGGGGGGGTGAATCATTAAATCAATCACAAACTTTTATTTCTTAATCTTTTTCAAACTTATTACAATCAACCTTTTTGATATGAATTAATTTCCCAAAGTTGACACAACTTTATTGAAATAATATTTTTTCAAAGTAGGCACCAATCTACAGATTTACAACAAGATGATTTAGTAGAATGTAGCCTACAAGGAACACCTAGACCTTTACAAATTTAGTAGGCTCCTACCTACAAGGAGCACCAACCCCTAGTGCAAGGCACCAAACCTTGTCTTGATGGATGTATGACAGCTTTCAATCTGATCTGCACATTCCCAACTCTCCAATCTGCTCTATGTGATAAATGATATCACCTTAGGCCCTCACAAGGAGATGGGTCTTTAGACTGAACTGCTTATACTATCACAACCACATCTGAAACTTTGAATGAAATGGCACTCATATATCTACTTCAATCATTGCAACCCTTAACTAAGGGACACAACTATATTTGCAACCTTCAAAATTATCTTTTCCTAAAACAAATCTGCTTGTTGTAAACCACATCTTATTAATTCGCATGCCTCACTTTTAAACTTGTTTATTTGTCAAACGTATTGCTTCAGATCAGACATCTTCCTTTCTGAAGAGCTACATCTTCTTGATTAAGAGGCACTCCTTCTTCTTAAACTAACTTCTGTCTTCAAAAATTAATTGTTTTGCTTTCTAGGGCCACGTTTGTTCATAAATCTGAAGTCGTTTTTAGAATAGTTTCTGTCTTCAAAAATTAATTGTTTTGCTTTCTAGGGCCACGTTTGTTCATAAATCTGAAGTCGTTTTTAGAATAGTCGTGTTCCTTCAATAACTCGTGTTGGTTAAGAAAACACCGCATTCAACACTTAAGAACATACGTCCTTTATTAAAAAATACGATCTTTCATAAAACACGTCTATTGAAAACAGCTCGTCTATAATACGATCTTTTCAGATTAATCTTCAGAAAGCAAATAGAAAGAAATACGATCTTTCATAATACTCCATGCGTCCTTTGTTTAATACTCCACGCGTCTAGTTAAAAAGCATTTGCTTAATACTCCACACGCGACTATAAAAAGAACTTTCTCTTAAACATTTGTTAGCAAAACATAAACTCCATTCATTAAGCATTCTCATAATCGTCTTCTATGATCATCGACCTAAATCTGGATAAATGCGTTCTTAATCTTAATCATCATTATACTCACTTCTTAATCTTAATCTTCATTATACTCACCGAAAGCTTCAGATAGCTCTTTTATCTTCAACCTAATCTCCATAAAATTTATTCCATTATTAATTTACAATTTTGATCGGCTGATTAAGTTTCTTCTTGACATCAATGACAAATTTTCTAACACAGACCTCTGTAAATAATTATTGTCTCCCTAATCCGCTTGTAAATATAATCTAAAATCATCTTACACCTGCCTTATGTCAAGCGCTGCAAGCATTAAGAAGAATTGATGTCAAATAGGAGTGTAATGAGCAAAATCGTGGCATCTCCTATGAAATATTCCGAGCCAATTTTTTTCAAATTTTCAATTACAATAAGCAGAGCAATACACAGTCGCTAGGGTTAGCTCTAAACCAAAACGGTACTGAAGCAACTCTAACCAAAATGTACACCAGGATCTCGATGTGGGCAAGGTGTGAGCATTGGTCAGAGGATCTGAATGCGGAAACAGAGCTGGAACGAGAACTCTAACCAAGAATGGCGCCAATGATGGCTAGCATATGGTCAGAGGATCTTAATGGAAATGCTGATACAAGAACTCTAACCAAGAAATGCGTCGGAGAATGACGAGCATGTGGTTAGAGGATCCCTACTATCTAATATACTGAAAGCAAACTCAACACCAAGTATGTGCTACCCAATTCTAGAATGGAAATGAGGCGACCATATGGCAGAGATCAAAGAAATACAATTGCGACTACAGAATGTAAAGTAAGACTGAGAGAAATGCTGATAGTTGTTTAGCTTACAATGAAATATTTAATGCCTGCAAGATCAAGTATTAGAGCTCTTCAAATTGTTGCAACAAGAAGGAATCTTTCACAAAGCCTTTAATGATTTCCTAATACCAATCCAAGAAGGAAAATGCAGATTTTCTCAAATCTGTTATAACAGACCTGCACTTTAAATATATAACCAGCAACACAGAGACTCAAAGAAAAGCTCATAACTCACTCATCTCTCACTCAAATTTCATGATCTCTGATGCAAAATGCTCCCAGTATGAAGGCGCCCAAGTTGACAACAGAAAATTGACTCAAAATGCAGATATTTATTAATGGCACGAATCCCAAGGAAATGCAGATGGTACGGCCCAGCAAGAGGGGCGATTTCACTATATAAAATCTAGTTCTTTCTTAAAAAATCTACAACTTGGCAAATAGGGTCGCCCTTCCTAGACAAGATGAAATATGCAGTACCCAGAATGATATTTTTTGGTATTTTTGTTTTACGAATGAAAACTACAATCTGCTGTGTTATCAGCAACTCCAGAAATAACATCAATTCAAATAACAAATCTCCGAATGAAAGAACAATTCTACAATGCAACCTTACTACAAATCACTCAAAACTACACTACCTCACCACTAGTCGCTATCTCTCAAGCGAGAAGCAATGCCAAGCTAGGAGGCTTACATTCCTCGAAGCAATCCCACAACCAATCCGGTAGCATAACATTCCTGTAGACCAAAGATAATCCAAATGAGAACCACTGGCTTCCTTTTATAATTTGAGAGGATCTTCCCGGAAGCTTCTAGAACCCTAATCTTCTTTTAGAACCAAACCCTAATCCTCCAATAGGTGGCGTCCCACTTTCCCAAGCAATACTTGACTTTTTATTATAAACTTTATCTCTTCCTTGAAGTTGGCGTCCAACTTATGCTTGGATTAAATCTTTTTATAATAAATATAATTAATTCCTTCAATGAAGCGCCCACCCATAAAGAACATCTTTAAAAACAACTTAAAGAGAAGTAGCTAGGCCAAGGGGGGGTCCAATGTTAAAATATACCCTTACATAGCATTATTTAAATAAAATGAACTTATCTTCTCGCAAAATGCACCCTTAGGCCAAGTTTGGTCAAATCTCTGAACTGACTGAAGATGGAAATCATTTGAATTGAAGACTGCATGAACACTGCCAAAAATAGAATTTACTAAAAATAGTAAATTCGTGAAGGTGCTCGGAAAGCCAAGAAAATCACATCATCGCGAAGCTTACTGAAAACCCAGAAGGAAACCGTAGTTCAATCACCACTTCGCGAGCAACAACAACCTCCAAGCATGAAACCCTAATTTTACCGCCCGAGTAGCCTACGGGTCTCCAGAATAGGCCAATGGTCAACATAAAAGATCATGCTTGAGAAGGGGACATTACATCCTAGCTGGTATGAGTGACTGAGAATGATTGCCCCTTCAAATCTGATTGCACAACAAAATCGATGAAGCACAAACCCTCCAAATATTGTCTCAATCGAATCTCCCAATCAAATGGCAAAATTGGCCCTTGGCCACCCAAGAAGAATATAGCAATGATCTCAAAAGGAACCAGCTCCAACACCATCAAATGTATTCAACAAATTACTGTAGTGGATCACTGTAGCGAATCATTGTTCACGCCACTGTAGCAGCTAACAAAAATTCTGATCTGCAAGTAATAATCTTCATAACCCTTGTGAAACTTCACCAATATGCACAAATGAAAGGACTGAATTATCCTCTCCTCAATTTGCAACCCTTCAAGAGATCTTTCACTCCCTCAGTTATGTTATCAATAGGAAGTTTTTGTTTCCTATGATCAAAGAATAAAACTGTGAAAGCCCTAGGCTCCACAAGTAAAAATCAATCAAAATATTATTCATCAACTGGATGCTGAGAATGAGCTCTTACCTCTCTTTTTATTCTTTCCTTAGGAGAGCTCAAACACTTTCCTGGCCAATGTGGGATAAAAGATTTATTCCCATATTAAATTATTCACTTAACGCACTTTATTATTATAAAGTTACTTTATAACTTTATAATAATATTAAAATATTAAATAAATCACTCAGGTCACTTGAATTTTAATATCTCTTGATGTACTTGTCTGATTGCTTAGCCGTCTGAGTTAGGAGTCGACTCTCCCTGTTCTCCATTTGATCGGATGTCTGTCTAAAAATAGAAACCCTGAACAGTGACTTACTATAAATAGTAAGTATGTGAAACTAAGTCTAGAAACAGTTGCAAAGGCCCAATCAAGGTCGACACTGCTAATATGCTCTGATCAGGTGTCTTTCTATTAATAGGAACCCTGACTCTCCCAAAATAGTAACTTACTATAAATAGTAAGTGTGCCAATTTGAGTCAAATAACCTGTGTAAAGGCCAAAACCTGAATCCAGTTGAAGAGTAATGTCTCTAATCACCAAGTAACTGCCACATGGGACCCTCTATCCAGACATATTAGCCTACAAGGGTCAGGAATAGGCTAAATTCACCAAACTTTGATGCTCGCAAAATGAGGACATTACATGCATAGTTTATATTTCCTGTGGGTTAGAGCTATGAACTGATTCAGCCTATAAGTGATGACTAAAAGATTCTTCTAATAACTGCGTGATTTTAAGGTGATTGTCTGTTTTGATGTTTTTCTAGCTTTTGACAACCCTGACATTGATCGTGTGATTTACCTCTACTTGCCCATTTTTGAGTTTGGAAACAATGGATACCTTAGTGGAGCAACATGTGATTCATAACTAATCCCCCTTTTGTTGTGTTTGCACTTTTTGGCATTATTATGGCCTGACATGTGACTGTGTTCTGGGCTGCCACTTTAGTTGCAAAGTGACTTATGGCCTCACTGTGGAAGGGTGCATGCCTTGTGAAGGAGATGCCATTGTTTATTTGTTTTTGCTTAAGCATCACATATGCATGCAAAGTTGCATGATTGTGGTCTAGCATGACATTTTTGACTTGAAACTCAAATTTATTGCTTCTTTGGTGAGTCATGTGACTAGCCAAGGAGGTGCCCCTTTTGGTGGTCTAGTGGTGAGTTGTGCAACCTTCTATTGGAATGCTAATTTTCATGCCTTAAAACAATTTTTGGCAGAACTTACTTGTTCAAGCTTTGATTTCCTTTTCATCATGATATATTGGAAAATGTTTGCTGTTTAGGGTATAAAATGACATTGATTAGAGTTCAAACAAATCACAATCATGAAAGTGGGAGATGAGGATTCCACAATGATTAGAGTTCAAACAGCTAGTGTTTTGACTTGAAAAATGACTATTCAAAAATTTCATATGTGAAAAACTGTTAATGTTTTAGTTTGTCCTTTTGGGACGACATAAAAGAACAGTGTGTAAAGTAAAACTTTTCTTCAAATCAGAAGGGGAAGCTCCTTTATAACTAAAAACTAAAACAAACCCCAGAACTCTATTCAAATGACCTTTAGCTTTCTACAGTATGGGTAATGTATTCTTGGGGTTTTGAGCATGTATTACCAATGAAGTAAAGAATATACCTGTTGTTTTGTTCTTGGGTATGGGCACAATGCTATAACAACTCTTCTACACAAGATGAGAGATTTTATGATCTTTTTACCTAACACAAATGATCTAATTTATGATCACACACACACACACTTTGGCTAAAAGGCAGAAACTAGAAAGACTATGCACACACAAGATTTTGAATAGTAAACAAAGATAAGATCCTGCAAATCAAATAAAGGAAATTGTATACAAAGCTACAATAGCTAATACAAAAAAGTGCAAAGTAAATGTAAAACTATTTTTTTGAGCCTCTTATGCACATTGATGATTTTTTAAAGCAATATTCTACTATATGATTTTATGCCATCGTATAGAACTTTAGAGCGTTGTTATGTCCTAAGAATAGAGCAGTTAGCATAACAATGCAGGTACTGGTTTGTTTTGCCATTGGAGTTAAATGATTACCTGATTTTTTAAATTTAAATAAGGTTACACTTTTTGACATTTGAAGCTCTTTGGGGACACGACGAAATAGTTTGAACTTTGTTTACTTTAGTAATGATAAGTATATTTGGAAGTAATAAGCTAGTTTAAAACTTAGGATTGAGCCAAAGTTTAATAGTTTAGTAAGCTGATACTTTAACAAAGCATTCAAAATGTAAAAATCTGAGTAGTTAAAGAACGCATATATTGAAAATTCTTTGTGAAGTTACTGATGTGACATTATATTTCTCACTTATTTGATGTTGAGTCTTCTTACCAGTTTGCCATCATGCTTATAGTCTATCTTCTGGATCAGGAAACAAGATGGTTACCTCAGCACATTGTAGCAAGAGATGAAGATGGTGCTTTGCTAGGTGTTGTTCCACTGTATATTAAAAGGTATCCTTTGTATGCATGGTAATTGTTTTCTTCATTTTTGTTTGAAAGATAGTTTCTAAACTTGTTGCTCACTTTTAAATTAAAGGTATTTAAATCAAATTGTATGTGACTAATGTATTTCCTGTTTCTATTTTTTGTTTTGCAATTTGCAGCCACTCATATGGTGAATTTGTATTTGATCACTCTTGGGCTGATGCTTATTATCACTTTGGTTCCTCGTACTACCCAAAGCTACAATGCTCTGTGCCTTTTACACCAGTAACAGGTCAACGAATACTAGTGCGTGATAGTAAATACAAGGATCAAATATTTGAAAAACTTGTGATTGCCATGAAGCAACTTACTGATAAGGTATGAGTAAACCATCCAATCACAGGCCAAAATTGTAAATGCTTGCTTTCTTGGCAAGCTATAAAGAAATTTGGAAAAAGGAGAAAAGGAGGAAAGAAGAGATATGAAAACTGAGAGAAGGAAACAAACTGGGATGCTAATTGTGCATTTGACTGAAAGGAATTGATTAATTAAGTTCTTGTGGCAAGTTCTGCTAAAGGATTGTGCTTTTTCATTAGCCTTGAATTACATGTATGTCATATTGTGGCCATCAGTTTCGTTTCATGGTTAGTTTCTTGAAAGATCACTTCGGCTTGTATCATTTTTTTTGAAGCAAAAAGAAAACTTTTGTTGGATTTTCTCAGGAAGGAAAAAATGTTTCATCACAGAGCAAGGTATTCTAGGTTTAATGGGCCTCTCTGCTATTTTTTATAATTTTATGTAATATGTATTTGTTTTTGTATTTTCTGATTTTGCAATAGTGAAATAAATATGAAATGCAAGACAACAACTATTGTACTTCAAATGTTATTATTATAATAGCAATATCTGAAAGCCCAGAAATACTGAAACCAATACTGCAGATATTCTTAATATTCATAATATTCTAAATGACAATAAATCACACCAAACTGCAGATTGGTTACAAGATTATTGATATATGCCAAGTCCTGAGTTTGTGGCCACTCAAGGAGAAGAGAATGACAGCAAATAAAGTGGTGACTGAAGCTGGAATATTGCTATGATCCCCATTAATATTAATACTTTGCAATAATAAATTGTACCATCTTTCCTTGTCCTTGTACGACAGCTACTAACAAATAAAATCCAGTATTTTGAAGTTATGTCTCCTTCTCAGCAGCTTACAACGGCCAATGAATAGAAAATTCTCCTTACAAAAGTACTTGCCACCTTTGACTTGTACAACACCCCCAATATCAATTAACTTATATCTATCAAAATGTACAGCAGTCCATGAGTAATATTCAACATTCATAAAATGATACAACTTCAATAAGGTATGGTAGTGAGATATATTGGTACAACTAGTAATACATTGAAATATATCAGCATAAATAGTACGACTAAGACAAAACAATACCAAAATATTTGTCACTGCATGTCCAATAAAATAATATACTCTGAAATCACCCAAATCTGGTATAAAATATGGAGTTCTCAAACTTGTTGGAATATTCAATCACCAAACTGAAACTGGAATAACTACAATCTTTTAGCACAATTGCAATCCCTGAGTGGAATCACAATGAAAGGACAAGAGGTTTTTCTTTCTCCAATCCAATAATAACACTAAGAGGGTTTCATCCTCGAGTATGGAGATGAACAAAATGTTCAAGCTTTGAAAAAGGGGTTTGGTAACAGTAACGGATGCCCTTTTTGGTGCCCAACTCTTTTTTTATATTCACCTTTTAGTTTTGAGTTTTCTTTCCTGCCTAATATTACCTCTAAAGGTGTTTGAAAACACTTTTAATAAAATATTTTATTAGGTCCACATTAATAAAATGATAATATTTTACAAATTTATAAAATAAAGTTATCGGGACAACTTAAAATACTATTATTAAATTATTTCCCTAAATTTATCCCTTAGCCTACAGGAAATAAGAAATAGGTTACGGGTCTCCCAGATAATTTAATTTTGAAAAGGGGACATGATATAAGGATCTCAACTAGTAGTTTACAACAAATTACAATGAAGAAGATTCAAAGGACATGTAATGATCCTTTGTAGTTGTACCTGGATAGAATTGCAACTTTACTATTCACACACAAAATGAAACGTTAATGGAAATGTCTTTTGTTTGTTATTTATATGTGTTGATAGATTCTTCTCCCCAAAGATTCAATGTATTGACCAGGGAATTGAACAAGTGGGAAAACCATATTCCACCACATGTACGGCCACCTATGTTCTAGGAATGGTATATTGATAATCTTGTGACTTGCATCCAGTAGGATCAAAACTGCATTGATGAGCATTTAAACGTGTTGTATATCTGACTAATAAGTTATAGTTGCATTAGTGCAGAACAAAGATCACAGTGAAGCAATTATTAGGGTATTAGGCCAGCTGGTTCTAGTACATAGGCCCCATGTCAACCATGCTGCTGCTAAGTAGTAGGCTCACTTGTCTATGGAAGAAGGGTACATTCCTCGAAGCTAGCTAGGGAGTCAAGGATTCCAAATGAGGCTTTGCTTAATTTTGCCCAGAGTAGCTATTCATTTGCTCCAAGTGTTAAATGTTGAAGTATTAGTTTTCTTGTATAATCAGGGATGGATGCCTGTTTTCTCAAGGATTAAATGCTTAGTTATGGACATTGAATGTGACATGTATTCAACTTTTTGTCAGGAAGCATGGATTTGGGGGTTTGGAAACGAAGACTATTTTAGCAGTTGTATCTTAACAATTATGTTTTTACTCTTAGGCTAGTCTGAGTGTATATTGATCAATATTACATTGCTTTTCTTTTTCCTCGTACTACTTTCATAGTTTTACCTTAGTGCTGCTTTTCGTTCTTAGAAGTGTGTATTGTAGAGAAAAGCAAATGTCATGATCATAGTAGCATAAATCGTGATCATACTCATAGGTCCAATGATCTGATTTGAATCAGACTGCCTTTTTTTATTGGTTGGAAACACATTTCCGAAGTAAAAAATATTGGCAAATAACAAAGTTGCATGGACACAAATACATATATGGTGTTAGTTTTAGGATCAGTTTTTAACATAAAGCAGAAAATGCAACACATGAGACAAAGAACACAACAGTTTACCCTGGGAAAACCCTCCTACTCAAGGGAGAAAAACCCAGCAAAAATATATCTCATATATATCATATAAAAGTGCAGAATACTGCTTTACAACCAGACCCTTCTCAAGGGCGGATTGATACAATGAATTAATAGCATCTATCCTTTGATGCAAAGATAAATATGTTTCTCCTTGAAGTCGATCTACTGCTACAAGATGGTCTGTTGCTTCTTCTTGAAAGAATGTGGAAATAAGAATGACTTGATGATTGATTGAATGGTCTCCACCTTGTATATATGCAAAAGAAGGTGACTCTTCACTTAGGTCGGCCTCCTTTTTAAGAAATGATATAATTTGTGATTAAGGCCGACTTGCCTTAATTATTTATTATTTAAATTTTTACTTAGGAGAAAATATCTCCCTAAGCTACAAACACTAACACTCCCTCTTAGCTAGGGAGGTATTTTTCCAGATATCTACGTCATGGAATCTCTCAACATGACACCCACAATGGCTACACCCATTTGTGGAAAGCTCAAAGGTTCATCATGGAGTCTCTCAACGTGATGTCGTCATGGAGTCTCTCAACATGACGTCCACTATGGCTACTCCCATGTGTGTAAAGAAACACACGTACAAGTGCCCATCACGGAGTCTCTCAACGTGATGTCGTCATGGAGTCTCTCAACATGACGTCCACCATGGCTACTCCCATGTGTGGAAAAACACAAGTACAAAGGGTCCATCACGGAGTCTCTCAACGTGATGTCGTCATGGAGTCTCTCAACATGATGTCTCATCTCAGTCTCAGAGATGAACAAGGGCTCGCACCACATATTTCTCCATCTCAGAGAAATATACACTACAAGGGCTTTCACCTCATATTTCTCCATCTTAGAGAAATATACACTACAAGGGCTTTCACCTCATACTTCTCCGTCACAGAGAAATATACACTACAAGGGCTTTCACCTCATACTTCTCCGTCACAGAGAAATATACATTACAATAGATCTTCATGATGATGTGAATCCCTTTGAAGCTCCAAGTACTTGCATCAATCTCCTGACCTCCTCGTCCAAGGTTTGTCAGACTCCCTCTAAATGTTATTTCCTCCTCTTCGAAGAAACTGATCGCAGTGACAATCTGTATGGGTTCTTCCTCTTCGAGAGATGCCTCCAACCACCAACTCAGTCCTATGGCAGCAAGCTGTGTCTCCATTCTTCAACCTGCATGACTCCCTCACAGGATGCATCAAGCTCTTCCTCCCTTGAATGCAATCTCTCATCATCCTTTTGCTCCTCGATTCGTCTTGGAAGCAATTTAAAGAGATTACTAATAGTTCATAGAATCAAACTACCCCAAAGAGAAACGTCCAGACTAATGCTAGAAGCATACATGATTTATTATTGCCAATGTTATAGCATGAATTAATAACTACATAAAAAAAATTCATGAACATTATTCAAGGGTATGAAATACTTATCTCTTTATTGAGGAGGATTTAAATTGAATTGAATAGCACTGGCAAGGAACAGGAACTGCAGCCTCTGCTTTTAAATATTCTGAATCTCCCCAAAATGGGAAAACAATCCTACCAAGGCTCCAACTCACGAAGCCCACGTCCAACAAATGTTCTTGATGATTT
Source organism: Sequoia sempervirens (assembly GCA_007258455.2). Classification (NCBI taxonomy): domain Eukaryota; kingdom Viridiplantae; phylum Streptophyta; class Pinopsida; order Cupressales; family Cupressaceae; genus Sequoia; species Sequoia sempervirens. The sequence goes on from VDFB02159852.1 coordinate 24,877, forward strand.
CTCTGTTTCCACATCTGACTGTAATAACTTTGATGACATTCGTTCAGGCCGAACTTCCATACTTGAGTTAATAGCAGCAGCGAGTGCTTGAAGAGCATAAACATCAGGCCTCAATGCGCTAGGCATTTAAGTACATCTCCGAAATAGACTTCTTGAGTTTCCTTGTATTCATATATTGTTCTCGACTGGTGTTTTACGGCTTCTTAGATTTCCATAGATCACCACTAGCATTCAGTTACATATGGTTATCTATCTTCCAAATGCCTAGATTAATATAATCGACATCACCTTATGACTCCCGTCATATCCAGCCTCCTGATAAGAGCAATCGTGAGTACTTCTGGTCCAATGAAATGCGTAATGAGAATATTCCCGATTCCTTTATATACACGGCCGCAATAAATGGACTCAGGCTTTGTTTTTACTGTGGAATCGTTCCTTTGCTGTATGAATATCTCCATTTAAACTCCCGATGGCAATCAGTTCTATAAAGACATCAACCCTTCGATAATGCACTGCTAGGTAACTATAAGGGCGGTTGGCTGGCATTAATTTGTTTTTATTATCCCTTCGCCTTTGATTGAAGAGATTGTCGATGCCTTGAGACGGCTATGAAGCCACAATGATAATCGCTCCTTAATGATAATCATTCTCGGCAAGCATAATACAAGATGCTCAAAACTTCAAACGATCCATCCCTTTCGCCTTATTGAAAGAAGATAGATTGATGAGATATACTCTCCAATGCAGGATACTTCTCTATGCCACATCCTTTACTTCAAAATACCTGACTGGGTTTTCGTCTAGCCAAGACTTCATCATCTGAGAGGTAACGATCTTAGATCTTCTTCACCAAATTCCAAACTTCAATCAATTCTTCGTGATAATCCTCCTGTCCGCCAAAGCCCAATATATGTCCACCTCATTCAGTTGATGCCTAGACAAATCTGATAAGATCTTCCCCCCGCACCCGCACTGATACCATGTTAGTTTTAGGACCAGATTTTAACATAAAGCAGAAAATGCAACACATGAGACAAAAAACACAACAATTTACCCTGGGAAAACCCTCCTACTCGAGGGAGAAAAACCCAGCAAAAATATATCTCATATATATCATATAAAAGTGTAGAATACTGCTTTACAACTAGACCCTTCTCAAGGGCGGATTGATACAATGAATTAATAGCATCTATCTTTTGATGCAAAGATAAATATGTTTCTTCTTGAGGTCGATCTGCTGCTACAAGATGGTTTGTTGCTCCTTCTTGAAAGAATGTGGAAATAAGAATGACTTTATGATTGATTGAATGGTCTCCACCTTGTATATATACAAAACAAGGTGACTCTTCACTTAGGTCGGCCTCCTTTTTAAGAAATAATATAATTTGTAATTAAGGCCGACTTGCCTTAATTATTTATTATTTAAATTTTTACTTAGGAGAAAATATCTCCCTAAGCTACAAACACTAACATATGGTATCTGAAATGGACGAATATTTTTCAACACCCCCTAATATGGATACAAGTATTATATATATATTGCAAATTAAAATATATATTATTAACTAATCTTTTATATTAAAATATAACTACTATTTTAATAATATAAATTTTATTAATAAATATTAAACTTTTTAAATTTAAATACTATTAATAATACTAATACATATAAAATTACTATCAATAATAATTAATAAATGATATTAAACTCAATAAATTACAAACTTATTAAATATAATTAATAATAGTAAAACTATAAATTGCGTATTAATAAAATTAATATATTTAAAAGTTATAAAGAAGATTTAAGTTAATACTAATAAAGATAAAATTGCACCAAAGTTACTGCTCATTTACAACTCCAAATAGACTTGGTGTTATTGCTTTAAGTTTAAAGAAAGTTAATATTTATAGACTTGGTGTTATTTCTCACATGATTGACATTCATCTCCCTTCTATAATCGAATCATTTGTAGGTTGTTGTAATTGTCAAGCCTAGTCAATAAATTAGTATCGTCTTGGTATATGCCCTAGTTTAGTATTTTAATTTTATTGCAATATAGACATGACATGCATTTTGAATTTGACGCACCTACAGGCTATGGAAAACAAGTAAAATGAAGATTAAAATCAATAGGGAAAACAAAAAACAGAATCAATCAAAGAGGCTGCTGTTGTTTGTGATTAGATTTATGCAAAATATTAGGGTTTTTTGACGTTTTAGGGTTTTTACTTGATTCTTTAGGTTTTACTGGATATGGCATAGTTGACTAGGCACCTGAATCTAGACGTATTTGGCGTGGCTCCAAGTTTGCTCGCATTTTGGGGTATGGGCAAGTGTGGTACCCAAGTTGTATCTTATTCATATCTGTATTGGCTATGTTGGTATGTGTACCGGGGGAGGGGTGGCATATCCAATAACCTTGACAAATAAGTTCACAATTTTCGTAGAAATTTATATTTATTTTCATTTATTTTTGAAAATTGCTACTTAATTGGTTTGTGTTTAATAGATCATGGTTTTTTTGACTTTTGCCCTGATTTTACATTGCAGATTTGGATTTTAACAAAGTAGCATTGCCATTACTTGAGATTGGGATTGATTTGCATTGGATTGATTAGGACATTCTCATTATTCAGCTGCTCAACTAATATTTGTTTCATTGAGTCATTTTCATTTAGGTAAGTCCCTTAGGGCTTTTTCCCTTTTTCTAGAGTTTGTAATATATTTTAAATTCTAATGGTGAGGTTTCTTAATGTTAATAGTAAAACCTTATGTAATGTTACACCCTAAACCGTAAAATATTTTTACTTTAGGTTTAGAGTTATACCCCTAAAATATATATTTTTTTGGTTTAGGGTTAAGGCTAGGGATTTTGAATTTTTTTAGCATGTACGAATTGCTAATCCTAGCCTTAAAACCTAATTTAAATTTTTTGTAGTATGTACCAACTTTTACTTTAAACCATAATTTTTTTGTTTAAGGTTAGGGTTAGTTTTTTAAATTTTTTTTTACTAACTTTAAGCTAGTTAGGAATTTTTTAAAACAATTTTTTATCTAGGTTTAGGGTTTATATATATTTAGTTTTTTCAAGCAACCCTATTGGGTTTTTCTTTTGCCTTCTTACCGAATTCAAATGATTATGCCACACAAAAAGGATTTTCCATGGAGCTATTTCCAACCAATCCCTAATTCAAGCAAAGTCATAGGCAAGTTTTGTGGCATTGAATGTAGTAGGGGCATTTATTGGTTCAAATGGCATTTGGTGAAAGTGCTAGGGTATAAAAGCCTTGCAAACATTGCCCTGTAGATGTCACCCTTTGGGTTTTGTTGGATCTTGAGGCTTATGCAGAAAAAAACACAAAGAAGGCAAGGAAAGCTCTTGCGTCAACATCTTCTAAGGCAAGAGTTAATCCTTTAGACAAGGGTTGACATTCACAATTACAACAACTTCTTGTAGATACATCCATGCCTCTTGTACATCAAAAACCTTAACACAATCGGCCTCATATATCAATTTGAGGAGTGGAAGGTATAGTGAACCTGTCATGGATTAATCAAAAAAAAAAAAAAAACCAAAGGCAAAGGAGGCGTGAGACATGAAGGCAGTGTTGAACATAAGGGCAGAAAAAGACAATTACAAAAGATTAAAAGGCTGCAGCATAGAAGTTGAAGAACTATGCCTAAGGGAAGAAGACCAAGTGAAGACAAAACAAATGCAAGCCAAGACAGGAAAAGAAGTGGCGTGGGATCTTAAGAGTCATGGAAATTTGAACAGCAAACAAAAGTCAGAGAAGATATGCCAAAAAACATTGTGTGCCAGGTAGGGGCATGTAGATGAGGGAGTCACAAAGTTTCCTTTGAAAATTTTGTGAACAGTGTGTGAAAGAAGAAGAGCAGTGCAGGAAATTAAGGAAGGAAATTTGGCAAGTTAGGAAAAAGGAAAAGAGAATATAAAAGGATTCCATTGACCAGGGAATTGTGCAAATGGTCTGAAATGAAGTGAATGCTCGAGATGTTGATTTGAAGAACAAATATATTTTAAATTGGCTGTAGATTCTTTAATTTTTGCAATAAAAGAATTTGAAAATTGCAATTTAAATGTGCAGCAGTTTTAATTGATGGATTACGCTTGGTGATTTGAATTTGATTAGTTAATTTACTGCATATTTCTTTTGCCTGATAAGGCATAGAAATTTGATCTGCATAAAGATGGTTGTGCTATAGATGTAGTATGAGGCGCAAAAGCGACATTAATGTTGCTCCCACTTGTGTTAAGGTTTTTGATGTACAAGAGGCATGAATGTATCTAGTCTTTCATATCTGGCAAATCTAAAGATGTACTTTGCTGTCCACTTGATTCACCTTCATGATACTTATACAAATCTGCAACATCAAATATTGGAGAGATATCAATGCCAATTGGAAGCTCAATCTCATATGCATTTGATGAGAACTTCCTCAAAACCTTGCACGGGCCAATCTTTTTCCATTTTAATTTATTGTAGGTCCCTCGTAGGAACCTTTCCTTCCATAAATGTGCCATTACCAAATTGCCAAATGAACAAGGAGGAAAGAATATTGGGAGTGTTTGGTTCGTTGGAAGAACTGTGTAGTAGATGAGGCTTCATGGGTCAATGCTTTAGATTTGGAGAAGTTTGGGATTTGGTTCTAGACTTGCCTAAATGTTCATGGGCTCTTCACTCATAAACATTTTTCGTACTGGTGTATTTGATGCCAGAGCATCCCAGGGAACTTGGCTATCTACACCAAGTTTTTGTTCTAGTTGATTTTGTTTTCAATTTTGGTGGAGTATTCTAAAATTCCATAAATTTTGTATTTTATTTTCATTTTTTTACTCTACAATCCTATATTGCCAAATCGGAATTGGAATCAAAATTGGGTACGTGGGTATAGTACATTGGTATGGCAAAAAAAATTGGGGGTTGGGTACGTCTGTAAAAAGAATAGAAAAATCATAAATATATATATTAAACATTAAATATATTAATTATAAATTTAAAAAAATATACATATATTGAAAATTAAATATATTAAAAATTAAATATATACATTATAAATAAAAAATAAATATATCTATATTTAATAGTGTTGTATAAGCATACAAGTTTTTAATTTATAATTTTTAAATTTTATATTATTTTTAATTTTTAATTTTATTATATAATTATTTTTTTTTTCAAAAAAGAGGGTAAAAACTTTATTGAATTAGAAAAGCAATACAAAGCTAGAAAGTGCAACCAAAGAGCCATCAAGTAACACCCAAGAAACATCTCATATCCTTCGTCACCAGCTCCTCCAGCTCTTGCGACAGATCCTCAGAAAGGCCATGTAACAGACCAGGTGTCTCTCAACTCGATCACTGGCCAATAATACTAAAGTTTTGTTTGTTTTTTTGTATTTTGATTTTTTTGGTGTTTTTGCAATACAAGGACAAATTGCGATTTTGCAAAGAAATGACTGGAAAAATAATATAAAATACCAGATGCATAAAAACTACAGAACATAGATCAAATCTCGTTGCTAGATGGTTTATTAATCTTCCCAGATGATTACAACTGCAATTTTTAAACATTCAGACAAAAAAGCAAGCTATTTATTGAAAACCTGGATAAGCTTGCAGGCGTCAGAAAGAGACACTGAGATGGTACGGCTGAAAGGAATGATGCAATCTCCCACCTTGAAACTGATGCAATGGCTCCAGAAACCCTAGGCGTCCAACTTGCAGAAGACAGAAGATGAAAAAGCCAAGCGATTTGCTTTGGGGAAGAAGTACGGCCCTTGCTATAGCAAGTACGGCCTGTACCAACAATAAAGAATTCCGTACTTTTCTTGGGAAGTGTGCCAAGCCACTGGAAATGGATCTTAGGAAGTCGCCTCAAGTGTCTGATGAATAATCTCCTTCAAACCCTTTCGGAATCTAACTCAATAAGCACAACTGTAACCTTTGAATGAAGTCACCCTGTTGACAATCTTCAACTGGGATTTCACAGTCTCAGTATGTCAGATTCTGAAGAGGGAACATTCTTCAAAACCTGTTGATCTGCAGAAGCCTTGGTTTCTCAAACCCCAATGTTCTCAGAGAGAAATGATAACAAATTTGAATAATCAACATAATGAGTTCGATTTGCCTTGAGGAAGTAAATACCTTCTCTCAAAAAGTTGACCCTTCTCAAAAATCAGCTCTATAACATTTAATAATAAATAATTCGCCCTTTTCAATACTTAGGCTAATATTTAATTAAATGGCGTCCTTTTTATTTAATGAGTATTAAACTCATTAAATATTACATTTAAATAATAACTTTAATATTTTATTAAAATGACTTTATATTATAAAGTCAAATTAATAATTCCTTTAATTATTATTAAATGCTTCTAATAACCCCTGGTTGCTCAACAAATCATCAAACTGGGTCGATACTGAGCTGACCAGCTAAATCAGGTGCCCTGCTAAAAATAGTAACTCCTGCCTGCCTGACTTACTATAAATAGTAAGTACCTCTAAATCACTCTATGAGTGTCTGCAGAAGCCCAAACCTGAATCAACTGCTGGAGTGATGTTCCCAACGCTGGATAATTGCCTCAAGTGAAACACTTCTGCTAGCCTACGAGGATCTGAATAATAGGCTAACCTCTGACACAACTGTACTGCCTAGGAAGGGGACATTACAGGCCACCTCAATCTTCCACCTTCCAATCTCCCCTCCACTTAGATGCCCATTTAGCCAAGCCATTAGTCACCTTATTCCACTCTCGTGGGATATGGCAGAAGGTGATAGAATCCAACACTTCACCCAAAGAGATAGCTTGTCAAACCACAACAGGTAAATGCCAATTGACCTCCTCCAATTGCCATTTATTTAGCAAGTGAATCACAATCTGAGACTCAGACTCACAAATCATCCTTCTCCATGCAAGGGCACATGCCCTTTCCAAAGCCAAGAGAATAGCCAAAGCCTCCATGAAATTGTTGGAGTGTTGACCTTTATATTCCGAGAAGAAGAACTCTACAACTCCAGAACTATCTTTGCCAATGCCCCCCACCCTAGCATGACCACGATTACCTCTAGAGGACCCATCAGTATTAGTCTTCAACACCCCAAGAGGAGGCCTACAATGACCATCCCTCAAAACCTTCCCTCATAATACTTTGACCCAAATCAAATCTAGGCCCACTCCTATCACAAACAGAAAGCCCCAAACTCTAACCACCCCCATCTCTCCAAGAACCATAGGGACCAACAGATCACACTTGGCTGCTAAATTCTTTTGAATAACCCCCAAAATTCTCATCCAAACCTGCCTCACTTGAAGCTTCTTATCCAAAAAATCCTACTGTTACGCTCCAACCAAATATGCCAAATAATCAAGTTGGGACCAATTTTCCAAGCAATGTGGAGGAAATAAGTTTTAGCAGGAGAACTCCCCAACCTAATCCAGAAATCATCCAAAGAAGAGGCGTGTCTTCATGGTTGATTCCAGGCATCCCACCAAAAATGCAAAATCTCCCTAACAAAAGAATACTGAAAAAGAAGATGAGAATTGTTCTCATCACTATTAGAGCACAACACACACATAAGGGGGTCCTGAAAACTGCGCTTCCAAAGATTCTCCCAGGTCAAGCATCTATTGTGCATCACGAGCCAAGAGAAGAAATTTCACCTGGGCCAAGAGAGTTTATTCTTGATATGCTTCCACCAAGTGTCCCCCACTCCTTTAAATTTTGTTTATCTAGCACTTGATAAACAAAGGCAACAAAAAACTTGCCTTTTTGGTCATGACCCTAGGCTAGAACATCCCTCTCCAAAAGAGAATTGCAAACTCTATCAGTAAGAATGCAAGCAAGCTCCTCATGATCCTCCATCAAACCCCTGGAGGCCACTCTTACGGGTCCTTCCACCGATACATAGTAGCTTGCGCAATAACCTGAGGGATTTTGAAGTCCACCACATGACTCCAACCAGCCTCCAAAAAAACTCTACATAACTCTTGTAAGTGAGGATGTGTTGTCAAAATAGGAGGATGCCCGTCCCAAGAATTGTACCAAAAGAGAGCCTCCGACTCTCTATTGCAAATCCAAAACAAGCCTTGCTTAATCAACTTAGCTCCCCTTTTCAGTGTACTCCAAACGATAGAACCTTTACTTGAAAGACTGTATCTAGGCACATCCACACTCTCCACAACCCCAAGATATTTGGAGGTGAGGATCTTAGCCCAAGTCTGCTGCTATTGAGAACACTAGCACCAATAAATTTAGCTGCCGAAGCTTTCCCATTCAAATCAGCTCGCCATAGGCCAAGACCACCTTCTTGTTTCGGCCGACACACATCCTCCCACTTAACTAGGCTCCACTTCCTTGAGAGGAGATTACCAGAGCAAAGAAACTGACGACATAGACACTCAAAGTCATTGACAAAGCTAGTAGGGGCAAATAACACAAAGCACTTGTACAACTGGAGAGCCTGGATCACAAACTTCAAAAGAGTAACTCTACCAACCATAGAGAGCCACCTACAAGTCGAGTGATTGACCTTTTTAAGAAATTTTTGAATAACATCCTACCAAAACAACCTTGGAAGTGTGTGCATGACTATAGGACTACGAAGATAAACAAATGGCAGTGAACCAATCTGGAACTTGAGAATCTTGACAATTCTCTGCTAAATGAGCTTAGGGGTATTAAAGAAATAAATTGAGGACTTGCCCTCATTGATGCTCTGTTCCGAAGCAGCCAAATAACAATCCAAGGCCCTCCTCAAATTGGCCGCTTCATCCACTCTAAGCCCATCAGAGCCGTATCATCCACGAATTGCAAGTAAGATTGGGAGGGAAGATTATTGCCCCAACGCCAACCCTGAATGAGCCCAAGCTCCACACGGGATCTCATAAATCTCCCAAGCCCCTCAACCATCAAGATGAATAAGTATGGCGATAAAGGATCCCCTTGCCGCAGGCCCCTGGAAGCCCCAAAAAGCTTAGAAGGCTCCCCATTGACCAACATAGAGAAGGACGAGGAAGTGACACAGCTCATGACCCAATCAATCTAGGTATTGCCAAATCCAAATGCCCTCAAAATCTTGGATAGAAAATCCCATTTGACACGGTCATAGGCTTTGGCCATGTCCAACTTAATAAACATAGCCTTCTCCCTTGAGGAAGCCATAGAATGCATAGTTTCAGCTGCAATAACCACACCATCAAGAATCTGACTGCCAGCCACAAATCCACCTTGCTCCTCAGAAATCAACGTACCCAAGCACGGTTTTAGATGTTCAACTATCAGCTTAGTAATTATTTTGTACACCACGATGCATAGGACAATTGGTCTAAAGAGATCCAAAGAGTTAGCACCCTCCCGCTTAGGGATAAGAGCCAAAAAGGTGGCATTCATGGCTCTTAGCATTTCCTTGTTTTTTTGAGACTCTTGGACAACTTCAAGAAGGTCAAGCTTAATAACCTCCCAAAACTCTTGAAAGACCTCAATTGAAAATCCATTAGGGCCAGGAGCTTTGCCTTTCTTCATTTGAAACACTGTAACCTCCAGCTCCTCCAAGGAGATTTGCTTGAGAAGAGAATCATTCATTCCACCGGTCACCAAAGAAGGAATGCAAGCTAAGATTGAAGCCTCCTCCTCATGGGTAGGGGGAGAGTCGTTAGAAAACAACACAGAGTAAAACTGGACAACCTCTTTCAAAATCTCAGCAACAGAGTAAAGAAGATCCCCCTCTTGAGACTTTAATATTGTCCTACCTCCTATCCTTGACCGAATTATGAAAGAAAGAAGTATTCTTGTCACCTTCCTGGAGCCAATCGATGTGGGACTTTTGTTTCCAAAAGATCTCTTCTCTAAGCTCCCATTCCACCACATCCTTCACCACCAAAGCTTCAACCCTACTCAACTCCTCGGTGAGTCCTTGATCTCGGATCTGCCGAGTAACGGAGTCCAAATGCTCCTGAACAACCCTTTTAGCCTTAAACACATTGCCGAAGTGGTGTCTATTCCAGTGTTTTAACATATACTTGATGAACTGGAGCCTCTTGGCAAAGGAATACATAGCAGCGCTGAAAGTCGGCTTCCCAGCTCTCCACCAACTTGGAACAAGATCATGGAGAGACACATAGCATGTTTTATTGGGAAAGACGTGCAAAGTGAAGTATGATATTTCAGATATAGATCCCATCACGGTTGATGATGTTAGAATATTATTTTTTATATTAATGGTCAATGTTATTTTTGATTAGTTAGCTTAGTTAACTGTTGTTTCTACAGTAGTAATATAATGTTATTTTTATTTAGTTACCTTAGTTAACTACTGTTTCTATAGTAGTCTCTAGGTAGGTAGATATATTTAATATCTACAGTATTTTGTAACTTCTTTTTAATGTAACCTCTTTTATTTGTTAATGTAAGAATGCATTTACTAGTTCCATTATCGAACATGGTATTGGAGTAGTAAAACAAAAATAAATAAAATAAAAACCTTAGCCGCCAATCCCTAAGTCGCATTTTCTGCTGGGCATCATTGCTTGAAAACCTTGAGTCGCGTTGTATAGGGGTGCGTTTTTACTGCTTGCAGATCGCATTTTTTTCAATCTTAAGACGAATTTTTGCGACGGGTTTACTGTGCGCGACCTCCATTTTTTGCTCATGCGACCTCTTTCCTATGCGTCTGTAACCCGCGCGACGGGTCTGTGTGTACAGTGACGAAATTTTGCCCTCTCACAACCATTTTTTGGTCTCTCTGCTAGTGACTCTGGTCTTTTTTGTCTCCTTTTCAGACGTGTTTTCCTCATATCTAGTGGCGTCTCTGGAGGCTGTGTGTTTTGGCGTTTTCCAAATTTTTTTTCTGCAATTTCTATGCATCCATGGTCGACTAGGGTTTTCAAAAGCTTGTTTAGGGTTTTGACCTACCTTTTCAACTCGATTTTTTTTTTCGATCATAGATTCTTGGTGGGTTTTCCGAGAGCTCAACTGGGTTGCTTTTAGATTTTTCTGGGTCCCTCGTTTTTTCGTGCCTCAAAACTTGTGCACGTGGGTCCTCCCGAATTTTTTGGGGTATTATCTAATTTTTCTGGGTTTTTCAAAATCTCATTTGAGTTGTCCTCAAATCCCTCTGTTATATTTTGTGCCTTCACCAGTTTGATCTCAGGGTATGTGATGGCATCATTGCCAAATATAATGCTCGAAAGCAGCCAAAAGTTCAACGAGAAGAATTACAACACCTGGAAGCAGCGTATGCTGACCATCTTCGAGTATCAGTGTCTTGATGCGGTTGTTTTGGGTACATCACCTCGACCTATTGTTGTTGGAAAAGACCAAGACAAATGGGATGAACGCAACCGGGAAGTTGTCATGCTTGTCAAGCTTTCAGTCACTGACGACCAGCTGCCACAAGTGCTGTCAAGCAAAACAACTGTTGAGGTCTGGACGAACCTGAAAGATCTCAATGAAACGTTAGATAAGAGTCGTGCGTTCTTTCTTAAGAACATGCTCTTTTCGATAATGATGGATGAGAAGACCACTCTCCAAGAGCATCTGACAAAGCTAAAGGACATTCACGACCAGTTGGAAGCTATTGGTCAAAAGATGGAGGAAGAAGACATGGTCGTCATTACTTTGAAAGTTTGCCAAAGTCTTACGAGCATTTCATTGAGACACTTAATATTACTTCAACAAATGTTGACTTGAAGTTTCTAGACTTGTGTAACAAGCTTCTACTATGAATGGTAAAATTATATTCATCATAAAAAACAGTTACATAATATAGAAGAGACAAGTTACTGTAGATATTTAAGATATCTATCTACCTACTAGTTATTGTAGAAACAGTAACAACTAAACTAACCTAAAACATTCTAATATTGACCATTAACATTGTAGATATAATATTCTAACACCCTCCTTTAATGGTCAATCCATCAACAACACCAAGTTGCCCCCTGAATTTGACAAATTTATCCAGGCTCAGAGACTTGGTGAGAATATCTACAGTCTGATCCGCTGTTGGAACATATTGTAGCTGAACGGATCCGTCTTCTTCCAGCTTGCGGATGTAATGACAATGAAGCTCGAGATGCTTGGTACGTTCATGGATGACTGGTTTTTTGTCCAATTTAAGCACCCCTTGATTATTAGTGTATAAGGGTGATGGTCCTGCTTGTGACATGTGCATGTCAGTAAGCATCCTACAAAGCCAAACTGCCTCACATGCTACTTTAACGCTTCCTCGATACTCTGCTTCAGTCGAGGAAAGAGCCACTACCTGTTGCATCTTGCTGGTCAATGTTACAACACTGGTACCCAAACTGAATACATACCCAAAAGTAGATTTTCGGTCATCCATTGAACCTGCCCAATCTGAGTCTGTGTAACCAATCAGCTTTGGATCCTTGCATCTGCCATAGAGAATGCCATAATCTAAAGTGTCCTTAACATATCTCAGCACTTGCTTCGCTGCAATCCAATGATCAACTTTTGAAGTTGTCATGAAGCAAGAAATGTAGCTCACTGCAAAATTGATGTCAGGTCTAGTGGCAGTGAGGTAGATGAGACTGCCCGCTAGTTGCCTGAATGTCGTTTTATCGATCGGAGGTGAATCAGAGTTGGCTGACAACTTCAGCCCCTTCTCCATAGGTGTGGAGGTAGGTTTGCAGTCCTACATCCGAAATTTGTAAAGCAGACTTCTGGCATATTTAGTCTGAGAGATAAAGATGCTACCAACGATTTGCCAAACTTTAATACCCAAACAATAATGGAGAAGCCCCAAATCTGTCATGTCAAAAGTCTGACACAAATCCTGTTTGATTGCTGCAATCAAATGTGCTGAACTACCAGTAATGATCAAGTCATCAACATAGACAACAAGAAAGAGAATATCATCACTAGAGTGTTTGACATACAAATTACTGTCAAAAGAGCTGCGTTGAAAACCATGGTCAACCAAGTACTGATCAATCTTGATGTACCATGCACGGGGAGCCTGTTTCAGTCCATAGAGTGCTTTCACGAGCCTACACACCTGATGTTCTTTGCCGGCAACCTTAAAACCAGGAGGCTGCGTCATGTAGACTTCTTCCTGCAAATCACCATTGAGGAAGGCACTCTTGACATCCATCTGATGAACTGTCCATCCAAATTGGGCGGCAATAGTGAGAAGAAGACGAATTGTGCTCATCTTGGCCGTAGGAGCAAAAGTCTCCTCGTAGTCAATGCCCTCTCGCTGTGGGAATCCTCGAGCAACTAATCTGGCCTTGTATTTATCAAGAGTACCATCGGCATGATACTTGACTTTATAAACCCACTTGCAACTGATAGGTTTCTTCCCAGGAGGAAGATCAGAAAGAACCCAAGTGTGATTCTTCAGAAGACTATGATATTCGGTCTCGATAGCCTTTTCCCAATCTGGAATGCCTTTAGCCTCGAAATATGTATGAGGCTCATAGATGCTGTGGATGTTGGCCATAAGAGCGAAGTTGACTGTGTGTTGTTGCTTGCTCTTGCTACGAGTTGATTTGCCCCTCATTGAGTTCATCATCATGAAGATCCCCAATAGTCTTGAGCCACGACTTAGGCCGACAAGTAGAAGTGCCAATAGCTGAAATAGGAGTAACAACATCTCCCAGGATTTCGGGAACAAAGTCATTTGGATGTGAGTCTTGAGGAAAATCAGGTGGTGCTAGATCATGACTTGTAGACTCCTCATCTTCAGAGTCAGAATGCTCTAAAGCCCTCCCATCATGGGAACCAAGAGGAAGACGAACATCCTCATTAGGAACCTTCATAGGCTGATCCGAAGGATTGGTTGTAGGAAAAAATGGACTAGTAGTCTCATCAATCACAACATCACGACTGAATATGAGACGATCTGTCTCCACATTAATCAATCTGTATGCCTTGTGATTGTCGCTGTAACCAGTAAACATAAGTGTCTGGGTCTTGGAGTCCAGCTTGGGACGCTTGGCGTCTGGAATCCATACATGAGTTGTAGAACCAAAGACTTTCAGATGGCTCACCTTAGGCTTACGTCTTGACTAGGCTTCTTTAGGAGTCATCTTCTTAACGACCTGTGTAGGTGACCGATTCAGGAGGTAGACTGCAGTGTAGACTGCTTCAGCCCAGTATTTCTTAGGTACATTTCTGTACTCCAACATAGAACGAGCCATTTCAGTAATGGTGCGATTCCTACGTTCAACGACACCATTCTATTGAGGGGTGTATGGTGTGGTAAGTTGTCGTTTAATGCCGTGTGTAGCAAAAAAAGTAGAGAAGTCAGCTGAACAAAACTCCCCCCCATTATCGAACCTTAGAGTGACAATCTGAGAACCTGATTCTTTCTCAACTAAGGCCTTAAATTGCTGAAATGTGCTGAACACGTCTGATTTATGTTTGAGAAAATACACCCACATTTTCCGACTGAAATCATCAACAAATAATAAAAAGTACCTGGACCCAGTAACAGATGGAGTGTTCATTGGTCCACATACATCAGCGTGAACCAATTGAAGTACCTTGGAGGCTCGCCAACAATCACCATCCGAGAACGGTGTCTGATGCTGCTTTCCAGCTTGAGAGGCTCCACAAACTCCATGATTTTGAGTTTGGATCTCAGGTAGACCAGCAACCAAACCCTCTTGAGATAATTGAGAGAGGTAGTGCACATTCAAGTGCCCATAACGTTGATGCCAAAGTTTGCTGATGATTGTACTCCTAGTGGCCAAAGCGTGCTCCTGAGAATCATCAGAATCAACAAGTCTGTACAGACCGTGATCCTTAAGCCCCATAGCTATCGTAGTACGAGTCTCCCTATCAATGATGCTGCAGGTCGACGAACTGAAAACAACATCCAACTGGGGAGAATGCCTCATGATCTAATTGACTGAGAGTAGATTATGTTCCATGTTGGAAACATAGTAAACATCAAGAAAGAGTAAATTTCTGCCTCCTGAGTGAATCTGAACAGTGCCCTTACCAGCAATTGTGTACTCTTCGCCTCCATAAATGACATAATTAGAGAATGGTTCGAATTTTGTGAACCAATCCCGACGATGAGTAAAATGTCTCGATGCCCTGGAATCAATATACCAAGCAAAAGAGTGTACTGGATCTGTTGTTCTCTCGCCATAAATGCATAGAATGCAGATTCTTTCTGCTCAGTGTGCTCTTGGACATTTGCCTTTTGATGAGACCCTCCCTGCTTCTTTTGTTCAGAAGCCAACCGAATGCGACAGTCAGCCTTCATGTGACCATATTTATGGCAATAATTGCACTGAACGTTCTGTTTCTTCTTGCTGTCCTGAGAAGAACCAGAGCTTTTCAGTTGAGAAGTTTGCACCTTCCCTTTGTTCTTAGTAGAAGATTTGGCAGAGAACGCTTGCTCTGTGGAGGTGGAACTGGTACTGCTTCCAAATTGTTGTCTCCAACGATGCTGCTGCAAGAGCTTGCTGCAAAGATCTTTAAATTTGAGATCAACATTGGTGGAGATGATATTCAACGTCTCAATGAAATGCTCATACGAACGTGGGAGACTCTTCAGAGTAATGACCACCATATCTTCTTCCTCCATTTTTTGACCAATAGCTTCCAGCTGATCACGAATGTCCTTAATCTTCGTTAGATGTTCCTGTAAGGACATTTTTTCATCCATCATGATGGAAAAAGCATGTTCTTGAGAAAGAACGCTTTGCTTTTGTCGGAGGTTTCATGAAGGGCCTTCAAGTGATCCCTGATTTCCGTGGCAGTTTTTCCAAACAGTACTTGAGGTAGTTGCTCATTTGTGACTGAGAGTTTGATGAGCATGACGGCTTCCCGGTGTCTCGATCTTTTCCAACAACGATAGGTCGAGGTGATGTACCTAGAACAACCACATCAAGACACCGATACTTGAAGATGGTTAGCATACGCTGCTTCCAGGTGTTATCATTCTTCCCGTTGAACTTCTGGCTGCTTTCGAGCATTATGTTCGTTAGAGATGCCATCACATACCTCGAGGTCAAACTGGTGAAGGCAAAACGAAAACTGAAACAGTACAAATTCAAAGCTGAAACCCTAGCATGGATTTGAAGGCACTTTGACGACAAAATCCAGAAGATCTGAAGAGTACCCAGAAAAGGTTGTTGAAAACCTAGAAATGTTTTTGAATACCCAGAAAATTTTGTTAGCACCCACTTGCACAAATTTTGAGGCACGAACTTTGAGACACCCAAAAAAATCTAATAACAACCCAGTTGAGATCTCGGAAAACCCACCAAGAATCTGCGACCTCTATAAAACGCGCGGCCAGGCAGAGAAGATTGCGTCCAAAGAAAACCCTTGACTCAAAAAAAAAGTGCTTTCAAAACCGTGCGCCCATAAGTGACCAAATCGCTTGCAAAAGAAACACAATTTTTAGCAGAAAGAAAAACTTGAATTTTTAGGGTTTTTTTCTTTTTTTTTGTTCTGCTCTGATACCATGTGAATGGTAAAAATATATTCATCATTAAAAAAAGTTACATAATATAGAAGAGACAAGTTACTGTAGATATTTAAGATATCTATCTACCTACTGGTTACTGTAGAAACAGTAACAACTAAACTAACCTAAACCATTATAATATTGACCATTAACACCATAGATATAATATTCTAACATCTACAACAAGATCGCTGGAGACAGCAGTTTGGAAGTAGTACCAGTTCCACCTCCACAGAGCAAGCGTTCTCTACCAAATCTTCTGCTAAGAACAAAGGGAAGGCGCAAACTTCTCAGTCGAAAGGCTCTGGTTCTTCTGAGGACAGCAAGAAGAAGAAGAACGTTCAGTGCAATTATTGCCATAAATACGGTCACATGAAGGCTGATTGTCGCGTTTGTTTGACTTCTGAACAAAAGAAGCAGGGAGGGTCTCAACAAAAGGCAAATGTCGTGGAGCACATTGAGCAGAAAGAATCTGCATTCTATACGTTTATGGCCAAGAGAACAACAGATCGAGTACACTCTTTTGCTTGGTATATTGATTCCGGGGCATCGTGACATTTTACTCATCGTCGGGATTGGTTCACCAAATTCGAACCATTCTCTGATTTTGTCATTTTTGGAGGAGGCGAAGAGTACACAGTTGCTGGTAAGGGCACTGTCTAGATTCACTCAGGAGGAAGAATTTTACTCTTTCTCGATGTCTACCATGTTCCAGGCATGGAACATAATCTCCTTTCCGTCCCGGTCGGATCATGTGGGCGTAATGTCCCTTCTCGGGAACTTGACCTTTCGGTGACTGGATGCGGAAGCGAGGCTAGTCGAATTAAAATTAGGGTTTCCTATTTTTAGGGATGTCCTTGCTCAGAGTTAGTGGATTCAATGGCAGATTCTTTCTGGGTTTTCAGAGAGCTTCGCAGTGGTATGTTCATCTCGGCTTTCTGAGCATTTCCAGGGAATTTACTATTTTTAGTAAATTCTATTTATGGCAGTTTTTCAGTTGGGTTCAGCATGGTTGACTTCCTACTTCAGTTTGGTTAGTTGACTTGGTCATTATTGGCTTCAGGGCATAATTGGAGAGATAAGTTGATATATTTAATTAAAAGTCGCGTTTTAATGTGTATTTTATTGAGCGTTGACCCCTTGGCCTAGTCTATTATTGACTTTATGTTGTTTTGAAAAGTGGTCTTTTTTGAGGGTGAAACCTCATTAAGGACATTTTTATATTTTATCCAAAGTCAAATCAAGATATAAAAGGTGGGTAGCATTTATTAAAGTATTGAATTTATTTTAAAAGTGAATATTCAACTTGAAGGAAAAGGGCGCCATCTTTGAGGAGATTAGGATTTTTGACTTTGAGAGGAGTTTAGGGTTTCGAGAAGTCAACCTGGAATTATAAAAGGAAGACTTGGATCATCATTTGGGTATCTTTTATCTGGGGAATGTTATCTTGCGGATTGGCTTTGGGATTGCTTGAATGAAAGGCCTCTAAGCTTGGGCATTGCTTCTCGCTTGAAAGACAGCGACTAGTGATGATTTAAGATAGATTTGTGAGTTTGCATTTAGTTTTGAGCATTGTTTCAGCTTGTGCATTATTAGATCTGTTTTGCACATTAGTGGGTTTCAGCATTTTGCATCATTTAATACAGCAGATCCGTGTTTTCATTTGTAAATCAGAAAACAAAAATAGTCTCGTTCTGGGTATTGTGTCATTGCATCTTATTGGTAAGGGCGCCCCTTCATGAATATTTGCAGATTTTAATACGAAGCTTATGATTTTATAATGCAAATCCGTCATTCCTTGAAGGCCTAACTTTCTAGAGTGCATTGGGATTCGTGTCAGTAATTAATAACCATTTTAGATGCCATTTCTTATTACTAAGTTAAGAGCCATCATTTTGGGGGTCTATTGCCGTCCAGATTTGAGATCATTTAGATTTTGAAATGAAGAGAGTTATGAGCAGGTAAATTCATAGGTTGCTGGTTTTATAACCAAAAATCACAGTTGTATGGCCGGAGTTTAAAGAATCTTATGCTTCCTTATCGGTTGAATTATTTGAGATTTCATTCATACTTCGCGAAGCTTCCTTGTTAGATGCATAATTTGAAAGAGCATCTTAAGTCTTGATAATTGCAAGCAATGACATCTTTGTAAGCTGGCAGTAGTACTGACCAGTTGTTCTTATTATTGCTCATCGTTATTGTAATACTTATTCTTCCTTCAGTTCTTGTTGTAATAGATAAATCTCCGCCCTATGGTAGCTACTCTCCCATTCTGGGTTAGCAAGCACATTCTGGGTGTTGAGTAGCTTCATCTTTCAGCATTTCTCTTTCAAGCATTGTTATTGTAATCACTCCGTCATATGGTCGCCCCTCACTCCGCATTGGATTGGGTAGCACATATACTTGGCGTTGAGTTCCCCTTCGATATTTAAGAGTAGAAGATCCTCTGACCATATGCTTTCGCCAT
This sequence comes from Sequoia sempervirens, assembly GCA_007258455.2. NCBI lineage: Eukaryota > Viridiplantae > Streptophyta > Pinopsida > Cupressales > Cupressaceae > Sequoia > Sequoia sempervirens. The sequence continues at coordinate 43,823 of VDFB02159852.1, forward strand.
CGCTGGTAGCCATTCTTGGTTAGAGTTGCTTTTCATAAGCAGAGTTTGATTGAGATCCTCGACCAATGCTCACACCTTACCCACATCGGGATCGTTGTACATCTTGGTTAGAAGTTGCTTTGAAATCACGTTTGGTTTTATCATCTAACCTTAGCGGGTGCTTATGGTGAAATTGTAAAATCGAAAAAATTGGCTCGGAATATTTGATTGGCATTCTCCCCAGTTGGATGTTGTCTTCAGTTGGTCCACCTACAACATCATTGATAGGGAGACTCGTACTACGATAGCTATGGGGCTTGAGGATCACGGATTGTACAGACTTGCTGATTCCGGTGATTCTCAGGAGCACGCTTTGGCCGCCAGAAGTACAACCATCAGTAAACTTTGGCATCAACGTTATGGGCACTTGAATGTGCACTACCTCTCTCAACTGTCTCGGGAGGGTTTGGTTGCTGGTCTACCTGAGATCCAAACTCAAAATCATGGAGTTTGTGGAGCCTGTCAAGCTGGCAAGCAGCATCAGACACTATTCTCGGATGGTGATTCTTGGCGAGCCTCCAAGGTACTTCAACTGGTTCACCCTGATGTATGTGGACCAATGAACACTCCATCTGTTACTGGGTCTAGGTAATTTTTATTATTTGTTGATGATTTCAGTTGAAAAATGTGGGTGTATTTTCTGAAACATAAATAAGATGTGTTCAACACATTTCAGCAGTTTAAGGCCTTAGTTGAGAAGGAATCAGGGTGTCAGATTGTCACTCTAAGGTTAGATAATGGGGGGAAGTTTTGTTCAGCTGACTTCTCTACTTTTTGTGCTACACATGACATTAAGCGCCAACTTACCACACCGTACACCCCTCAACAGAATGGTGTC
>VDFB02159853.1:0-17504 GCA_007258455.2 Sequoia sempervirens
TTGTTCTCCTTATTTTTGCTATTCAAAGCTCTGTTTGGACATCTTGAAGCATAGTGACCTATCTTTCCACAACTAAAACATTTGAAAGGAAACTTTCCATTATACTTACCAGTACCCTTCTTCATTCTCCTTACAAATTTATCTTCTATATCATCAAGATCCTCCTAATCTAATTCATTGATCTCCTCTGATTTCCCAACCTTAAAATCAATCTCAGCTTTTGCACCACTATTTGTACAAAATTCTCTAATCTCAAAAGTAGTTAAAGATCCATACAACTGATCTCTGATATATTGATTTAGGTTTTCAAATTCCTCAATAGAAAAAACTTTACAATTATAAGACTTGGGAAGAGTTCTAAAAATTTTCTAAATACCACTTCTAGTTCTTTGAGTTCGCCACCAAGACCTCTGATGGAGCTGACAACTTCATCTTCAAACATTTGTAGGTTCTCAAACATGATTTTCAGATTCTACATGTTTAGCTTCTTTGACCTTATCATCTCCTTCATAAATGCTTTCTAATTTTACCCAAATATCTTTAGCAATTTTCAGACTCATCACTTCACTAATTCAGAATTAGTAAGACTATTTAAGAGAGCATACCTTCCTTTTCCATTGCTTTCATAGGCTTTGATCTCATCAGATGTACTTGGACCATTTGTAGGTTTAGTGTATCCATTCTTAACAGACTTTCAGATATCAAATCCAAGATAAACTAGAAAACCTTCCATCTTTGTCTTCCAGAATGCATAATATATTCCATCAAACACAGGGATCTCTTTCTTGTGCTCCAGATCCTAGATCTACCTCAAGCAGTTAAGCTTTCTTCCAAGGAACCTTGCTCTAATACCAATTGTTGAATGCAAAAGACAACTGAGAGGGGGATGAATCAGTTGTTCCTTAAAACTTTAAAAATCCTCACAAACATTTAGATCCACATTCATTCAATTAACCCTTAATCTATCATAATGATTTAACATGAAAAGAAAATAACAAAAACTGAATCAAATGAACACCATGCACAAAAACACCAGATTTACATGGAAAACCCAAGATGGGAAAAACAATGGTGAGGATTATCTCACAATATAAAGTTATATCAACACTAAATACAAAGATTTCACTGTTAGAGGGCTCACAGACCAAGGAAAGAAAGGCTCACTGCCAAAATAGAAGATAGAGAAGAGTGTTACATAGATAAATCCATCTCAGTGCAATAGAGAAATCTACCACAATATCACCAACACCTTCATAGCTTTACTGGAGAATTGTAGACATCTTCTACTCACTGCATCTAGCAATCTAACACATGAAAGCTCGCACTCCACTTTTCAAATTTTCACTCTAACACTCTACAATTTGTATCATTCACATCATACTTGTCTATCTTTGCATCCCTCACCAACTCAACTCATATTTATATCATCTTCAAGGTCTTGAAAATATTCTCCAAGGTCGTCTATGCACCTCAACCATGTAAATTCAAATTAGGTCAATGCAAAAACACTTCTATGGTGGATAGAAGTGAAAGAGGAACACACCACTCCTTATTTGGGACCCAAATCTATAACACCATGCTACAATGAGATTCTACAAACAATAAACATCCACCACAATTAGTGTAAACAACAAGGTTAGTCATTACTCATGTAAACACCATTAAAATTTTAAGTACACGCTTCCTTTAATCCAACAACTCATAGACAACAAATGTCACCTGAACTCAATCTAGAATATTCCACAAATACCCTAAAATCCAACAAACTCCCTCTTAACAAGTTTCACCTAAGGAATGTACACACCCAGTACACTCAAACAATTTTGTCATACACTATAACTTAATAAACTAACTTCAGAAGCACCAAACATCGAATAGATTTGATTGTAGAAAGATACCAATACTATTAGCATGCCTTCAAAACCACAGGACCTAAAACCAAACTACGGAGGAATGCAAAGCAAAAAACTTTCTCCTAGACACCTCTGCAATAGACAGTTCACACACTAGTGAACACACCTTCCTCTACAAAAAAATCTAGCACACCAAATTTTGAATGCAACACCTCTAAACACCTCTAATAAAAATATCTAAAATGCATATGTAGATCTTCAACCTAGAAGAAATGTGGAGCAACACTAGAACACTACTCTGCAACCTAGATTAACACTACAACTCATTGTTTGCTCTTTTTATCAAATTTTCTCAAAATCACTTGGAAATAAAGCACCAAAAACACATCCTCATCACTTCCTCAACCATAAATAGAATCTTATCAAAGCAACATTAAAGGTTGACACTAGTATCTTACTAATGAAAACATAATGCAATTAATCTTGAGGCATCATTAATGCAACAACATAGACAGCACATGCTCTATCAATCACCTTCTTCTCATTTAGTTGACACTAATGACAACACAAGCTTGTTCACATCAATAACAACATCAACTACTCATACTTGCAACAGGGGGATTTTCAACACCACCCATCTAGGGCAGGATAATGCAATGATTTCTTCAGCAATAGCCTTGGGAGACCATGCTAGAGCCGAAATACACATTACATTCGAGAGATTGGACAAAATTTTCTCTTGCATTGAATGGTTTTCAAAAAAATAATAAACAAACCCCATTGCAACTTCCTATATAAATTTAACTAAATGCCAAATTTGTTTGCCCAAACATTAGAAACCCAACTATTTAAGAACGAACTTGTAGGAACTTTATTAATGTCAACAATGAACAAGAAAATGGATACATCTTTTAATCTACTCCTTTCAAATTTAATTACATATTTCATTTCTTCATTAGGAACCAATTTTACCGATTTAGGGATTTTGGAGGGATACTTACCTTCATCTCCCCCATTGGTGCTTTGACCACAAGCTTCTTTTAGGGTTTCAACCACAAATTTTTCTCCTTTTGGAATAATAGGTCCTTTGTCTTTGACAATTTCTTTGAAGGATTTCACATGATTCTATGAGGTTTCCAAGTTTTCCCCCCATTTGTAAGGGGTTGGGAGGATCCATACCCCCACTCATTAATGCTTATACAAGTTGAGGCTAGATAAAATACAAACTATAAATGCTAATAAAAACACAGAGATGGAGCATGCAAAATTACAAAAACCTCTAGAGAAAGTCACATACCCCCACGGCACAAAGAAGGCATTAAATGAGAGATACATATAGGAGACGAGGGTACACACAAGAGAGAAAACCTTTGTGGGGAGGGCACGACCTCCCCCACCCAACCAATCACATGAAGCCAAGCCCTGGCATGAAACCCTATGTCACTCTTCTATGCTCTTCTTTTCTTCCTATTTTAGGTTTAGTTTCAAACTTGGATTATGGGAATAAGGTTTGGACTTCTATTTTATGTCTAAGAGATATATTTTTTCTTTTTTAATGGAATTTTTAAGCTTCAATATCACCAAATTTACTTTTATAAAGTTACCACTAATATGTCATTTTTATTCTTCACCTTTTAACCATGTAGTTCCACAATATCACATCTAGAAGCATTGAAATATATGGTGCAAGCACTAGTCTCATGGTTGGTCCTTAATGGATATTGTATGAGCAATATATAAGATTGTAAGTCACATTAAGGGTATCTTAGGACAAAATTGATGTATTGAATTAAGTATCATAGACTCTAAAGCCACACCCTTGAACTACTTAATCTTACAAAAATTATATATTCATTAATTTATATTATTTTAAAATAAAAAACATATCATTCTTTCATGTCCATTTTCTTTGTAAAAATTTGATGGATCTAAACTCTCACCCAAAATATTAAAAAATTTCAATTATTCACAACTAACACATTCTTCGGCTCTACCATTTCCATTTGGCCCTTTGTCCTCCCAAACCCATTTTTGTTGTTCATGTTGAAGGGCTAGAACCACTCAACCAATCCCCTGACAAACCCTCCCCTACTGCCTCTATCAGTCCCAAGAGGAAAACCCCCCCTATGGAAATCCAACCTAAAAATGCTCCTAGACCAAAACCCCCTACAAGAAAGAAGAAAGGTGGAGTGGAAAATGCCTAGTCTAAGGTAGTTGTCGGGCTGTGTGAATTAAAAAATGGACTAGCTACCAAGAAGGATAGCAAACAGTCAGCAAAGACCAAAGGTAAGGAGACTTTGTGCCAAGTTGAGATGTCGACTTTGGACAGTGAGGAAAAGAGCACTAAGGACCGTGATTCTAAAGGGGATACGATTGTGGCGGCTACTATAGATGTGGGGATGGAGCAAACTAGCATCAGGAGGTCCCATAGGTTGGCTAAAAATAAGATGGAGGTGCTGGTGGACAAGATATCCAGCAGCTCGGAGGAGACTGGCAGCAAAGAGGGGCAAACTAGTGGCAAAGAGGAGTGTAATAAAGACACTGTCAAGGAAATAGAGGCATTTGTTGAAGGGCCCAACCACTTCTCAGATATGAACAAAATGGTTAATACAAACTCCACCACCCAGACTTTGAACTCGATGGCTAGTGAAGAAGAGACTATTAAGAGGACAAATGACATAATGGAGGACTTCAACAAGCTACATGTGCGGGTGGAAAAATAGGAACATAAGTTCACTCGGCTAACATGATTCACCATTAAGATCATTCATAGGTCTACTACCACTCTCTCAGAGGTTCTCAAGGAAGAGGTGGAGAAGGAAAAAGCGGGAGAGGGACCTAATTGGGTGGGTGATGATGTGATAAATCTTCTCTTTGAGAAGTGGGATGTCAGGATTACTATGTAATGTGTGGGTTTGTGTTTTGGGTTGTTGATTTTTTCTGTGTTGTTGATTTGCTATTCTTGTTTCTTTTATTTATGTTGTTACTGTTCTTTTGATGTAACTATGGACTTCATCTCTTTTTTTCCCCTTGGGCTCATTGTGTAAAGGGTATTGTACCCTGTAAATGCAGCTTACCTTATCAAAAACAACTAACACATTCAAGTAAGAAATATCCTCAAAACTATTTCATTAAAGTATTCATTGAATATAATTTCATATTATAAAATTATCTTATATATATGTATATGTATATGTATGTGTATGTGTATGTGTATGTGTATGTGTATGTGTATGTGTATGTGTATGTGTATGTGTATGTGTGTATGTGTGTGTGTGTGTATGTATGTATGTATGTATGTATGTATGTATGTATGTATGTATGTACATATATCTATATACATATATATGTATATATGTATATATACATATATATTTACATATATATGTATATACATACATACATACATATATACATAATAAAAATAGAGTTTCTTTAAGGTTGGCCTAGATTAATTAATTGATTGTTAGAAAATTGGTAAATTGATAAATGTGCTTATTATTTTGGGAAATTAAATTAAATTTTATCAATAATTAAGGAGTGAGTGCAAATTAAATAATATTATGTAATTTGTTTGATGTTTGATCTACAAATAATGTCTCTCTATTAATGAAGTGCCTTGAAGTCCATGTTGGATCTCTACTCTATTAGAGGTCAAATTCAAAATTTTGGGATCTAGTCATAAGCATAGATCTATACTTTGTTCCAAACTCATTTTAGCAATCTATAGCACTTCTACTATACAATTTCCCCTAATATATGACAGTCTAGTGTGTTCTTGAATGCCTAAGAACTTGGTGGTGCCATAAAATGCTATAAGGGATGTTAATTATTCATAGAGAGTCAAGTCCTCCCAAATCAAACATTAAAAATTAAATAATGATTGAAAATAATATGTACCTAAGTATGAAGAATTGTTACTCCTTTTATTTCAACAAATCAAAATGTGTTGTCATGATTTTTTCTTTAGAATGAACAATTGCTTAATGCTTTGAATGTTTAGGGTATTAGAATGGGGGTGATCCCACAATAGTGGTTTACACTTTTTGGCCAAACTTGATATTGAAATGAACATTTTAAACTTTTTCTTCACTTTCGAACACCTATAGCTACTAAACCGTGAGGAAATTGAAGATGATGCAAACTAGTGATTTGTGACATTTTTTCTGTAGATTCTAAATATATTTAAAAATGGGAATCAAAATTTCTTCCATCTCCTTCGATAACTAGTTTTTAATAGTAGACACCATTTTCAGAGAGTGATGTGTACTTGCTAACACAACTTTTTTTCTATGAACGATAAAATTCTAATTTTTTTGAATTTAGATTTGTAATTACGATATCTAGTGCATGCATTTGGTTTTATAGTGTTTTCTTGAATTTTTTTCTTAATTAATTTTTTAAGTCAAACCAATTACAATTTAGACATAGGTTTACTTGCTAACACAACTTTTTTTGCATGTATCAAAATTTATTTATTTTATTTGTTGGATCAAGGACATCAATATCAAGTGCATAGATATTTTACAAAAAAAATTTGGTAATCTACTATTTTTCCACATGTGCGGAACAAAGAGCTTGATTTTTGGTGAAAAACCTGCATTCACAATAAATAAATAAAAAATATAATAATCAAACTAAATATATTTAAAATTATACTTTTTGGGAAGCTTATAATAAGGACTACATACTTATAAAAACTAAATTTTAAATGAATTTATTTGATCCCTCAAAAGGTAAATCAAAAGTGGTTTTTATCAACATTTTGATATGTATAAAAGAGACTCTAAAAATATGTGATTTCAGTAAAAATCAGGATGTCCCAAAAAGTGTAAACCACTATTGTTGGATCACCCATGGATGCATTGAATGTCTTTAAGTACTAGCATATAACATCAAATTGTGTCAAACTTGTGTTTAGTTAACTCAAGACAGGATGGTGAATAGGACTAGAGTTGACCAAATCTTAACTTTGAATTTTAAAATGGAGGGGGACAAGCTCATGACCACTAGGTAGCCCTTATAATTATGAACTTCCTTTTGTGTGGAAAATAGTCAAATGTAGGTGACAAATGACTAAATAGAAGTAGGTGTATAGACAAGTGTGATAAGAGGAAAAGTAAGGTAAATATGTGAGAGATTATGTGTGTAAATGGATAGGGTGGGACTAAATGTATAAGGATATATATGTGTATATAAATGGATAAATATCTAGGTAAATGAGCTCAACTTTACACATAATTGTACCATTTCTCACTATGCATGTACGTGTATCAAGACATTTCCTCAAAATGGATACAAAACTAAATGGTAAATGTCATGGATATATAAATTTCACCATTACAACAACAAATAATTTTTACATGCTTAAATGCTTAAATATCATTAGACCTTTGAAAAATAACTTTTTGTTTTTGTTATGCATTTTTTTAAAATTTTATTTTTTCCAATGCATTACATTGTAGATAAAACAAACATTTTTTTTTTAAATGTGGTAACTATTTAAAATTATGTTGTCCCCACAAGATAGATTTTGCCACAATCAAAGCCTCTAGAATTAATTATATATATAAAAAAATAAAATAAAATAAAAAGACTTCTTAAATCTAAGCCAATCACTTGCAAACTTCACCAACTTAATTGTACATGCACATGTAAATATAAACAATTTTAAGTCAATATTATTTGAATTAAGATCTAAATTACAATATCACAACAAGATACTAATTCTAAGATGAGGAGAGAGGCATTGAAACAACCATAGCGATGATTCATTGTTAAAGTCAAAGAGAGAGGCATTAAAACAACCATAGCAATGATTCATTGTTAAAATACTAATTCCAAGATGAGGAGTGAGGCATTGAAACAACCATAGTAATGATTCATTGTTAAAGTCAAAGAGAGAGGCATTAAAACAACCATAGAAATGATTCATTGTTAAAATACTAATTCCAAGATGAGGAGTGAGGCATTGAAACAACCATAGTAATGATTCATTGTTAAAATACTAATTCCAAGATGAGGAAAGAGGCATTGAAACAACCATAGTGATAATTCATTGTTAAAGTCAAAAAGAAAGGCATTAAAACAACCATAGAAGTAATCCATTGTTAAAACCAAAAAAAAACTTATTTATAAACTTAAAATTTTATTTTATACTTCATCACAATTATATATCATTTATTTATTTTTTATAATTACTTTGTTTTCCCAAACTTTACATATAACAATAAAAACACACACATATCCCCTTACCTAGTGATAGGATGCAATATAAGCTAATCCCATACAAGGAATAGAGGAATTTATGATGGACCAAATCAGGATATGCAAGAAAGAGCAATGGTAGTCGCACTCTTAGGCATCGTCTTCATCGTCCGCATCAGCAGATTCAGCCCCGACTTCTTCGTAATCCTTCTCAAGAGCAGCAAGATCTTCGCGCGCCTCAGAGAACTCACCCTCCTCCATACCCTCGCCCACATACCAGTGCACAAACGCTCTCTTAGCATACATAAGATCGAACTTGTGATCGATTCTGGAGAAGACCTCGGCAACACTGGTGGAATTGGAGATCATGCAGACGGCCCTCTGCACTCTGGCGAGGTCACCGCCAGGAACGACGGTGGGGGGCTGATAGTTAATTCCGCACTTGAAACCAGTGGGGCACCAGTCCACGAATTGGATGGTCCGCTTGGTCTTGATGGTGGCCACTGCGGCATTCACGTCTTTGGGGACGACATCGCCCCTGTACATGAGACAGCACGCCATGTACTTCCCATGCCGGGGGTCGCACTTGGCCATCATTGACGACGGTTCGAAGGCCGTGTTCGTGATCTCCGCTACAGACAACTGCTCGTGGTACGCCTTTTCGGCCGATATAACTGGCGCGTACGAAGACAACATGAAGTGGATCCGTGGGTATGGCACCAGGTTCGTCTGGAATTCCGTTACGTCTACGTTCAGTGCCCCCTCGAATCGTAGAGATGCGGTCAGTGACGATATCACCTGCAAACAAATTAGTACTAGTTGTTTATTAATCACTTTTGTCCGCTTGGAGTTGATCCATCTGAATTTAATGCAGTTCCACTGGTTTTTTAAGATACTAGTTCCATGTCAAATTTAAGCAATTAAGTGTTTTTATGAAGAAATTTTTTTTCAATTTAACTGCACAAATTATTATTGCTATAAAATATAAATTTAAGATGACTCTTGAAAAATAAGCAAAAAGATTAAATATTCATGGGGCCGGCAGCTCCACAAATAATACCAAAAAGTTGAGCAGTGATTGTTAGTCAAAATAATCTGAGCCACATGGGGACCTGCTCTAAATCTAGTTAAAGGGAGCTTTAGAAAGCAGTGATATATCTTATAAGGTCTTGAAATCTGTAATATTATATGTTAAATGTTATCTTCTCAAAATATACATTGGGGTTATATTCTAAGGTTAAAATCATGAAATTTTCATAGTTTATAATGTTAGTTTGATGGTCTTTTTGGATTTGATTGTATAGAAGTTTTTTAATATCAATGTTTCTGGTCATATTACATGATCCATTGTTATGATGAAATATCTAGAGAAGAGAATGGTAGTGTGGTAGAAGACCAAAATGACCAAAATAGTCAAAGGGAAGGGTGGCCCTAGAACCAAGAACTTGGGAAGGAAGGAAAGGAAGCCTAATTAATCAATTATATGACAAGATAAAGTAAAAATAAAAAATATATCAATAAATAGGAAACTAACAGGAAGAGGAGAAATTGGACTAGTAAAAATAAATATATCAATGACCATAGAAGTGAAATGCATAGAAAAAATAGATAAAATGAAGAAGGGAGAGAGGGGTGAATATGCAACCAACTATGTCCTAAGGTGATTTGTAGTTAATGGGGAATATTTCTAAAAAATATTTAAGAAACTTAGTTTAACTTACATGTCATAGAGTGAGGAATTGAATGAAGAAGGAGATTCAACAAATAAATATAATTATTGAAAATTGAGTTTTTTCACAGGGAGGGATTTTTCTGTATGATATGATTACTAAAGTTGGGTTTAAATATCAAAAGGTTGTAATTCAATTGATTGAGCATAATTGGAGAGAATGATAGTATGTTCTTTGATTACGTCATCCATCAAGATTCAAAACCCCCAAATATATGATATAAAAGATGAAGTTTGGATTGTCTCAAACAATTTTAATAGAATGGATATCCCTCAATCCTTAATCTTAATCAAAGAATAATCAACAATGACTCATATTTCCATATCGAATAACAAAAACAAACTCTCAGATCATATAAATCCTCCATTTAAAGAAGGGATTTAAAGAAGGGATTAAAAAGCGTATGATTTACCTGAGAAACAAGCCTGTTGAGATTGGTGTAGGTGGGGCGGTCAATGTCGAGGGAGCGGCGGCATATGTCATAGATGGCCTCGTTGTCGAGCAGAACTGCAACGTCTGTGTGCTCCAATAGCGAGTGCGAGGAAAGCACGCTGTTGTAGGGCTCCACGACGGATGTGGAAATCTGAGGAGATGGATATACACTGAACCCCAGCTTGGACTTCTTTCCGTAGTCCACAGAGAGGCGCTCCAACAGAAGAGATCCCAGGCCAGACCCAGTCCCTCCTCCGACTGCATTGAACACCAGAAACCCCTGCAACCCCGTGCAGTTGTCCGCCAGCTTCCTGATGCGGTCCAGGCACAGATCCACTATTTCTTTCCCAACTTCCAAAACACAGCACAAAATAACACACTCATTTCAATATGTCAAAATTCATTCAATTACATTAGATTGAACACATTTTACTGATGGGTTATGGATTGAATTGTAGTTTGAGCTCTGTGACGCTACTTAACTGGTGTAATGACCACGGGCAAAGTTGTTAGCTGCGTCCTCTTTGCCGCTGATGAGTTGCTCGGGATGAAAGAGCTGGCGGTAGGTGCCGGTTCGAACCTCATCGATGACAGTGGGCTCCAGATCTACGAAAATTGCCCGCGGGACGTGCTTTCCAGCTCCCGTCTCGCTGAAAAAAGTATTGAAAGCGTCGTCGCCGCCCCCCAAAGTCTTGTCGCCGGGCATCTGCCCATCAGCCTGCATCCCCAAACGAATCAAGCCTTTTTACCTCACTACCCCCAAATTAAAATTATCATTTCACAGGACAAGATCTTCAATTGGTTACAGATTAGATATCACAGCTAATCAAATTTCTGCATAACGCTAAATCCAATTTCTAAATACAGCGACAATGGAGGGATCTGTAGGGTTTTGAACGGATCTGAACATGAACTAAAGACTGTAAGCTACAATCGGGCAATCGGCATTCTGAAACATTCTGTAATCTAGATACAATTGAGTGTGATTTGAAACATCTATCTAAATAAATATACACAATTGAATCCAGCATCTAATTCTCAGTACTATTCTATAATCTTTCTTAATTAAAAAAATGATAAAAAAAACTTACATGGATGCCATGCTCGAGGCAATAGAGCTCCCAACAGGCATTGCCCACCTGAATACCCGCCTGCCCAATGTGAACTGAGATGCATTCCCTCATTTTGCAGGGGATAAGAATGAGAATGAGGACGAGGACGAGGACGAGGACGAATATTGAGGATCGTTTACAGAAGGCGTTTGCGAAGACGCCTCCACAACGAGAATGATGAAGGGGGAAATTAAAAACTTACAGAGAGGCTCTGCAAAACCCTCCCACATCTCTTCCAATTTAAACTGGGCAGGTGGACCTCCACCATTCAATTTTCTCTCTCCATATAATTGAAATTATTTCACTGCTTCATCGTCACTCCAACTTGGAACAACATCTCTCTAATAATTGTGTTGACAGATAATTTGGAGAAATATGAAATACCAACAGCTCATAATGATGATAAGACAAAGCCATGAGAGATGGCCCAGAGTGTCCCTCTTCCCCGCTGGGCCGCATGTGCTGCCAGCTCCCCTGACATCTTTCAGACTTCTTTAGCATTTCCGTCCATCAATTCAAACAAGGTAAAAAGGATATTTACAGACACCCAATTGATGTGCCCCCGCATCATCCACCATACGCCACACTGGATATGGAAATTGACTACAAAATTTTGTTTTCTTGGTGGGTCTCATTTTGTGAGCTTTGTACGGCCTGCATAAGCTACTTCCAGGCCCTCTTTCTTGTGCACTCCAATTATGATGAGGGTCTAAGCCAAAACGAAAGCCCAACCTAAATTTTTGGACTTGAAAGTGGATGTAAATGATTCCTTGTTTCAATTCAATGTGTATTTAGTGGTGTATTCAACTTCATTGAGTCTCATGAGTAATATATTTAAACAAGTATACAATCAATTTATGTAATAAAGAATGTATAAAAAATTAATTATTAAGGTCATGGGTATTGAGTTTGACATTGATACGAAAGAAGAATAATGTTAAAGTTGTGTAAAAATAATTTTCAATTATTTAAAAATTATTATTTTTTGTCTAATGACTATTTTAGAATTTATATTGTTTCAAAAATATTTATGATTCAATCTCAAATCTTATAAGTTCAATCTTAAACAATGCGGACATGATTTTCTTTGTAGGATTGATCTACACCACATGTGAATAATCTAACAAAATGTGCACTCTTAAATATGTTGGCATTCACCTTATGTTAAGGTGGCGTCTAGGGACACCATTTAGGAATTTGCCAACTTAATAGGAGATTGTGTTTTCCTTAGTAAAACTCTTTTGGTGGGCCAAATTAAAACAATGACGATGAATATTAAAGACAATATTTACCAACATTTAGATGGTCTATATCCCTCCCTATCCCTATCTATCTCTCAATATATGTATATGTAGATCTATATCTCTCCCTATATCTCTCTTTCTCTCTACCCCTCACTCCCTCCCTCTTTACTTCTCTCTACCTCAACTCTCTCTCCATATCCATTTATATATCCCCTCTCTCTCTCCTCCAAGCTCTAGACTTATTCCTCTCTCTCTCTCTCTCTCTCTCTCTCTCTCTCTCTCTCTCTCTCTCTCTCTCTCTCTCTCTCTGAATTGTCCAAGTAGGTTATAATGTGAATGCATAGCATTTAATTAACCACCTTTTTCCATCTCCTTACAATAAATTAATAAATAATATGTTCCACCTATTATTCATCTTACACATGTGGCTAAAATAATTAAATAATATTATTATTTAACTAAGCATATATTTCCTCAACACATTTCAAGAATAATGGGCATCTATGAACACTTGTCCTTCAAGTCCCATTATTCTCTCAACACATTCCAAGAATATTGGGCACCTAAAAACACTTGTCCTTATGGTCCATTATTCTCTCGACACAACCCAAAGTTATAGCCTTCTTAGGTGCGCATGTCCCTAATTTCCCTCAAGCTCACAACTACGTACTAAATTTGGTAAGTTCGTCTTATCCATTCACAATCTAACCACCTTTATCTCCATCCTCCATCTTCTCCTTGATCCTAGGGAATTCCTCTCAACCATTCTCCACCCTTGATCTCACAATAAAATCTTAGCCACTCTTTCCCCATTCCCAAATTATACAAATTCAAGTGCATTTGCATCCAAATTAATCAATCATCACTTATGCTAAGTATATTTTGTCAAATTGGTGATCTTTAAGAAAGGAGCATCCACATCCCAATCATTCAATAATCGAGACTTTTAGAAATATTTTATGTTAATTTTTTATGTTATTATCTTATTTTCTTTCACTTGTTGAGCTCTATCTAGAGGTTTGTGATGGTTTAGAATAGGAGTATTTTTTATTGCCCTTGTTTCCATTTGCATTTTTAATTATATCACTCATAGGAATCATAAAAAAATGGTAAAAAGGCACAAGGATCTTGTGATTCAGGATCCACATACTCTATTCTTTTCTACAATGTGTGCTTTATCCAACATAGAAATACACTTTCCATGGTGTTGATAAATATCAATCGTTATTTAAAAAATCCACCACTTTTTCGTTTTGTCAACATAGAAAACTAAATTGCATGTTTTTAGACTAAATTTTATTATATGAACTAATATGTTCATGTTCCTAATGTTGGAATGATAATTATCATGTTTTATTGTTTGAATTTGATAATATACATCATTATTTTCGTATTTTTTACTAATTCTATTATATAGATATAGAATTAAACATTGAATACCAAGGAATTTGGAAAAAAGATCAAATTTTAGAGTGTAAAGCCAAAAATGAACTAGATAACATCGTGCAATTGATAAAAATGATTTTGGGGTTTAAGGTACATTCGAGCTTTGTCTTTCTACCTATTTTTCATGCCACCTTATCAACATAGTGTAAGAAAATTCACAGTGTAGAATTAACAAAGAAAAAATATGCACAAATAAATATAGATTTACATGGAAAACTTGGTAAAATTATACCAAGAAAAACCATAGGCAAAGATCTTCATTATTTTATTAATTTAGAAAAATCCACAAATATAAAAAATCATCAAATTAAATACAAAAAATGTGACTTTGAAAATGCATAAGACATTTGAGTTGCAGAGTCCTTGTCGAACAAAAGTTTCCAAAAATAGAAATTATGACTTGTTCAACTACATGTCAAACATTTATCAAATTTACCACAAAAATTAAGTTCCAAAAAAATGACTTCATATTCCCATAATCTCCCACTTAAATTCAAAATCATATCTTGCAAATAAACCCTTATATAAAAGACCAATGCTAATGCTACCATTTATCAAGTAAGATGCAATTCTAGAAATTTTGCACAAGATGAAGTTATTTCTACCAATGGGATTTTTCAAAATATATGTTGGGTTTATATCAATGTATCTTCGCCAAAGATATATGTCATCTTTTCAACCTCACGTACAAAGTGATATCGAATATCAATATGCTTTATTCTAGCATGATATGCTAAGTTTCATGCTAAGTGTACAATACTTTGGCTCACAATACAACACCATATTGTCTTGTTTTACTTGCAATTCACCCAAAATTCTATGTAGCAATATTGCTTCCTTGCTAGCTTATGTTGTTGTCATATGTTCAACTTCAATAGTAGACAACACCACCATTTTCTACAACTTTGATACCTACCTAATTGTACCTTTGTCCTATGAGAAAATTTATCTCGTAGTGGAATTTCTCTTATCTTTATCTCCACCAAACTCTGCATCCACATACCCATTACCTTGAATACTACTCCCATTGTAACAAATAGCAATATCACAAGTACCCCTCAAATACCTAAGAATCCACTTCATAGTTGTTCAATGCTCAGTACTTGGATTTTCTATGTAACGACTAAAAATTCAAATAGGTCAACTATAAGGGGTCATACTTTGAGGGGGTGAATGGGTGATGGGTGATCCAACAATAATGGTTTACAATTTTTGGTTAAACTAGACACTCAAATTATTATTTTTAACTAAATCTCCACATTCGAGCACCTATAGCGGCTAAACTGTGAGGAATTTGAAGATGATGCAAACTAGAGTCTCATCACATTTTGTCTCTAGATTCTAAAAATATTTTTTTCAAAATTTTTGGAATCAGATTGCACTTCTTTTTCCATCTCCCACAAAAACTAGTTTTTTTCAGAAAACAACATTTTTAAAAAGTGACGCACACCGTATAACGTATAACTTTTTTTCATGAAGGATAAAATTATAATTATTTTGAATTTAGATTTGTAACTCCAATATATAGTGCTTCCACTTGGTTAGATATCTTTTTACTAAATATTTTTTCCTTAATCAAGTTTCGAAGTCAAACTAATTACAATTCAGACATAGCATGACCATATAACGCATAACTATTATGGTATGTATCGAAATTCTTTTTTTTTGTTGGATCAAGGACTCCAATATCTGGTGCACTCATATTTTTCAAAAAAAATTGATAATCTTCTATTTTTCCCCATGTGCAGAACAGAGAATTTCATTTTCTATGAAAAACCTATATAAATAATAAAACCTAAAAAACAAATAGATAATAAAATCAAAACATATTAAAATTATATTCCTTGGATAGCTCGTTCTGAGGGCTACCTGATACCAGTTGGGTTTGTGAAGTCTCCTCCATTTTCATTCTCAAATTGAGCTTTGAAGTGCAAAATTCTAAACAATTTTGGTGCCTAAAAGGGTGGAGGTGAAAATAAGGGGGTTCGGTCAAACAAAAAAATATGTTCGGTCGAATCAAGGTTCGAACAAACTATGGTTCGACCAAACCATCTTCAAATATAATTAAAAAAAATATTTCAGGGGGGTTTGGTCGAACCTACTCAACAGGTTCAGTCGAACCCCCTGACATGAATCTATTTTACTGTATTTGTTTTTTGTTTTCCCTATTTTTTAATACTTGTATTTTATAATATTTAATATCAATATATAAATCTAAATTATATTTCTTTTTAAATTACAATATATAATATACTTATTATTACAATATATAATTATAATAATTATATATTATTATTATTATTATATTTTATAATATATAATTATTATTATAGTATTCAAAGTATATAATTGAAAACTATATATATTAGAAATGACTGAAAGTATTTTGGGATGAGTTTTGGATTGGGTAGTTGACTTGGGTTTGCTATAGGCTTTTCAAAGAGTTCCCTCACCCAAATGAGAAGCAAAGGTAGCTTCTAAGTAAGCAATTGGGGCTTGCACCACGCCAGATTAAGTTCTGGTTCTAGAATCGGCAAACCCAAATGAAAGTATGTCCAGGGATTAAGAAAATGACCAAAAATTTGTAGTACTCTTGCAAAATTGATGAACTTTAGGGTTTCATGCTTTATTACTTAATTTTTTCTAATCATGGCTTTTCAAATCTTGGATTTTCAAGCTCAACATGAGTGTTGACCATGAAAACACTCTCCTCAGCCAGGATCTAACGAGAAGCTTCGCTTGGAGAACATGGCAATTAAAGAAGCCATGAGAAATCCCATATGCACCAACTGCGTGGAGGACCTGTTGTTATTGTAGAAGTCAGTCTTCAAGAGCAGCAACTACGTATTGAGAATATTCGGTTGAAAGATGAGGTTCGTTTGCATTTCCTAACTAATTTGATGATGCATATTCCATATTTTTGTATTCTCAAATGCAAATTGTGGTTAAAAGGATTATGATTCACTCCTTTTTAGTTGTACCTATTCTGATTCTAATGCATTTAAAACCCTATGAACCTCCTAGATTTTATTCTATGTAGAAATCTTTTTAGTGCAGTGATTTTCCCACCATGATGAAATTGCTTCATTTCATATACAGTATAAGATTTAGAGACCCAGAAGGTTATTTTATTCTCATGCTTTAAATCACCTGAGAAATGAAGTTGAAGATTCATTAGCTTTGTGCTTATGGGTATTCTTTAACTATTATTATGTTTTTTTTAATGGGCCTGCATGGATTTTTTCAGCTGGACAGAATGGAAAGTATGGCTGGAAAATTCTATGGAAGTCCCATATCATTAAGTTGAGAGAGAGATATGGATGGAGTGGGAGGGAGTGTGGGGGTAGGAGAGAGAGACTTGAGAGAGAGAGAGGGGAGAGGGAGAGAGATAAAGGGTAGGGGATACAAGGGTTTAGGGTTTAAGTGTTAAGGGTAGAGGGGAGAGAGAGAGGGGGGTGCAAGAGGGAGAGACTTTCAAGA
>VDFB02159854.1:0-21565 GCA_007258455.2 Sequoia sempervirens
CAGTAAGCCAACACCTTTATTTTTAATTAACTAATAAATATGATCAAATGATCGTTTTGAGGGCTGCGTAGACAATTCCATCTAGTGCTCTATTACAATTATAGATGAAACACACAAGGCACCTTTTTCAAATTTGTCCTAATTTTGATCAACTTCATCGCACTTTGTACTTCACAGCTAGGAAATGTACCAATAAATTTTGGAGTCTATCAAAAAATGTGAAGATTGATCAAAGTACAAACTTTTAGATGTTCAACTCATTGGAAAGTGAGAGCAATAGTAAAGATGGATGTGAAGATGCCACTTGTAGAGGTGCCCTAGTTTCTGGTGATCGCAACAGGAATCAAATTCTTGTGGGGGTGGTCGTACGCACCCCCACCCAGGTTTCCCCTTACCGATTTTCTTTCTCCGCGTTCTTTATTTTCCTTTTCGCTTTTGTGTATGCCGTTTCTTCTCCTTGTCCTTGGTATGTTTCCTGTGGTTGTGTGCTGGTGATCCCTGCTAGTTGCGTAGGGTTCCGACCCTCCTGCATTAATGGAGGAGGGTTCGGGTCCTCCATTATCGAATCCTTTCGAAGGGTCTTGTAATCCCAGTGACCCCCCTCCCAGAGTCGTGCAGAAGTCTTTCAAAGAGGCCCTAACTGACGACGGCGAGGCGATCCCGGGAGAAGCTAATTTCGTTGTCGAAGGCGCAGACGGTGGTGATGCTTCCACTGAAGGTAAGTCCCCCTCTCTCACCTCCAGGAACTTAATCATTTCTCCGAATAAAAATCTGAAAACTGTTATTTCTAGCGAAAGATCTAGATTAAAAAACACTGGTATTTTCTTTGCTGCTCTGGATGGCGGAAAAATACCGGCCAGAAAGTTTCTTGACTCCTGGCTCGCCAGAATTTGGGGGGGCAAATTTGGAATCCGTGTTAAATTCTGCCGAATGATCCTTCGTGGGCTATTTGTCATCGTGGTGGCAAACCAAAATATGCAAAGTAAAGCTTTGGAGAAGCCTTACTGGAATGTGGGCGGGTGCACCTTCCGTGCCCTGTCATGGTCCCCGACGGCCAATGCTGAGGAAGTCTTAGCTCTATCGGCCCCAAGGTGGGTCACGATCAAAAACCTTCCTCCAGAATTCTGGCGCTTAATTCCTCATATTCTTGCGCCGATCGGGGCAGTTGTTAAAATTGATGAGACTAATTTAACTCTTCCCAATCTGGATGCACGGGCTCTAATCTCCGTGACGCCTGGCATTGACTTCCCTGAGAATATCGTCATTAAAGAAGACAACAATCAAATTGTCTGTCCTTTGGAATTTCTTGGTGGCATCAGCGCATGCTACCTATGCCGTAGGGAAGGACATATAAGAAAAAACTGTCCCTTAATAAAGAAAAAAACTAACGATGCCTCTCCCAGCGAGATGCGCAACCCTGACACTTTAAATTCTCAAAATAGCAATCCTGTCCCTTCTAGCAATCATGAATTGCCCAAGGCTGCTGGTGATGGGGAAAATGTTTCTGACCCCGACCCCCAGACTACCCGCCCCTGTCCTCATCCTATCCCTCATGAGGCAGAAGTGCCCGGGGCGTTGAAGGGTGATATTTTAGGACCGGAGTCCACTCTCGGTCTTCCCAAGTTTCCTTCGAAAAACCCCTTTGACATCCTCAACCTGGACGGGGTTGATTCACCTTTGGCGGATCTTGGTCCCTTCATGCCTGCCAAGAAGGGTGGCAAGAGCCCTAAGTCTGGCTCGCTTGATCAGTTCCCGATTAGCAATCCAAATGCTTTGGAAAAATTAAATGCCCAGCAATTGGCGATTAAGAAAATAAGACTGAGAATTCAGGAAAATCTGGCTAATAGATTCAATGATAATAATACTTCCATGGTGTCTGATTATTTGGTTAATAGACCTCCTAAGGCTGCCAACCCTGGGAACTCCGAGTGTGGGGGAGACGAAGGTTTGGTTAGTGATCTGGGTGGGAGTATCAAGGATGCTCCACGGTACTCTGATAACTGTATAGCTCTGGCGGCCAAAAAATCTGTTGACCTCACCCCCAATGCTGCTCTCGCTCCCGATGTTATGCCTTCTTCAGATCTGCTAGAGGGAGTATCCTCTGATACCCCCCTCCAGACCGCTAATCCTACCTCCACCCCCCCCACAGTGGTTGTTCCCGAGATCTTGCACCCTTTGGTGACTGACCTTGCTAAGGCCCCCACTCAACGAAATGCTACTGTCAAGGAGGCCTCCCTTGAAGAGGACAAAATGGATCCTGACTCAAAAACTGAGTTTAGTGCCAAGTCTCATTGCACGACTTTTAAAACCCAAAAAAATGGAGATCCTGCGGATAACATAGTCTGTAATAAAAAGGTTATCGTTGTGGGGAATGAGACCACTGCCCCAAAACCAAGGAATGGCCCCGGAAGGCCAAAAAAATTTAGCAATACCCCAATTGGGGGGAAAAAGATTATGTTGTCCAAAAATAAAAGAAAGAAAACTAGTACTGTAATTCAGCCCCCAGCTCTTAAAAAGTTGGAAATGGAGGAAAAAGTTCCTAAATGTTTTGAGCTCTTCAAAAGCGGGCAAGAAGAATCTCCAATATTAACTGAAAATGAAGGTTAATTGCATTTCCTGGAATGTCAGGGGCCTGGAATCCCCTGACAGAAAATACATCCTAAGGAGATTCTTAAATCAGGAAAAGGATAAAGATTTCGTTTTGCTCCAAGAAACAAAAGCTACTGGTTTCACCCTGGAAACAACTTTAAACTTTGTTTGGAAAGACTCCATTTTCTTCTCCACTGCCCATGAGAAAGGGAGAGGGGGGGCTGCCATTCTGGTCTCCAAGTATTGGGCTCAATGGGTTTCTGGTCATGGCTCCTCCCCCTGTAATAGATTAGTTTGGGTCACCTTTGAGAAAGATGGTGATATCTTTGGGGTGTGCTCAATCTATGCTCCGAACGACTATAGAGATAGGATCAAGTTGTGGATGTGGGTGACCAGTCTGCAAGAGATCCCTTGGATTATGGGGGGAGATTTCAACATGATAGAGCAGTTGGAGGATAAATGGGGAGGTGTTGACATGACCTGGAAAGGAAATGAGAAGCATTTCTGGCTAAGGGCTAAACATAAGCTTAGGCTGATTGACCCTTTGGAAGGGAATAAAAAAGAGTCAAGAGAGATATGGTTTACGTGGTGTAATGCGCAAAAAGGCAGAAACAGGATTTATTGCAGGCTAGATAGGATCTATGCCAATAAAGACTTCTTCTCTTTCAAACCAAGCAGCAACGGTGTCTTGGTGCAAGTCTGTCCTTACACTCTGTCTGATCACCATCCAATTAAAGCTAACTTATCTTCGTCCGATGGTGGTCCGATTAGATCGGAGAGGAAAGACTCTTTTATTCTCAACACTTCTCTTTTAAAAGACCCTGATTGCCTTGATGCCATTTTATCTCTCAGAGAGATAAATAGATGGATGTTAAAAGACTGCTCTTACCTCGAGAGATGGAATAAGAATGTGCAAGGGTGGAGGAAACTCTTCCAAACCATTGGTAAGAAAAAGGCCCTAGATAGAAGGAAAGAGGAAAGCTCCCTCCAAGAAAGGGTCTTTGAGGCGGAATCCAACCTCCAAAAGGATCCGCAGAGCTTGACCCTTTGTGATGAGTTGATTCTGGCCAAAAATGATCTTAGGTATCTTCAATCTCAGAAAATTCAAGGTCAGAAAGTCAGAGCCAAGCTGAACTGGCTCAATTGCGGAGACAAAGGATCCAAATTCTTCTTTAACTATTTAAGGGACAAAAATTTAAAAGAGCAGATTGCGCAGATCTGGGATGGCTCCCAAATGGTCTCCTCGCAGGATGGGATTATGGAACAATTCCGAACTTTTTTCCAAGATCTCTTCACCTATGAAGATGGGAGTCAGAATAGCGCAGAGGCAAGGTCTTTCATCAAGAATCTCATTCCAAAAAAGATTGCTGATGATGACCTTGCCAGACTTGATTCTGATATTTCAAAAGATGAGATAAAAAATGCATTGCTCTCCATGAGCAATGATAAGTCGCCAGGTAGCGATGGTTTACCTGTGGAATTCTATAAAACCTTTAAAGATTGGATCTGTGATGACTTGCTTCAAGTGTATAAAGAGGCCCTAAGGAAGGGATCTCTTGGTAAGGAGATAAACAGAGGGATTATCAAGCTAATCCCAAAAGGAGGTGACAAGTCTCTGGTCAAGAATTGGAGACCTATCACCTTACTTAATGTCTCTTATAAGATCCTGGCCAAAGTTATTGCTTCAAGACTGGTCAAGATCCTGCCAAAGTTCATTACTAACACTCAAACTGGTTTTATTAAAGGTCGGTATATTCTGGAAAATTTGATCACGAGCTGGGAAGCTCTTGAGTGGGCTAAACATTCTGGTCAACAAGCGGCTATGCTGCTTCTAGATTTTGAAAAAGCGTATGATCGGGTGGAGTGGTCCTTCCTAAGGACTGTCCTTCAAGCTTTTGGCTTCCCCGATAATTTCTGTAATATGGTGAACACCCTTCTAAGTGATGCCTCTGCTCAAATTGACATCAATGGTAAGCTCTCAAATGAGATTACCCTAGAGAGATCAATTAGGCAGGGATGTCCTCTTGCCCCAGCTCTTTTTGTTATTGCTTCTGATGCTCTTTTCTACCTTTTAAAAGACGACTCTTTCTCCCCCAAAATTAGGGGAATCAGACTCCCTGACCACAGTGACCTTACTAACGTGCAATTTGTTGATGACACCTCCATTTTTGTGGAGATGGAGCACTCCAATCTGGATTCTCTAATGAAAAAATTAGACCTCTATTGTAGTGCTTCTGGTGCCAAAATCTCTAAAGCAAAATCTACTTTTCTTGGTTGGAAGGAGATTCCCCCCGACTGGTTGCCCAGATATGGCCTCCAATGGGGTGGCCCTAACAAATTGGTCAGATATTTGGGAATTCCTTTTGCGGTCAACCCCAACCTCAAAGAAATGTGGAATTGGGTCAGAGACAAAATTGAAAAAAAATTAGGGAGTTGGAACAGGCAATATCTTTCGCTTGCTGGCAGAATTCAAGTGTGCCAAAAAATTCTCTCCTCTTACAGTGTTTACTTTGCCTCGGTTTGGTTTTTTTGCAGTTACCAAATTAATGAAATTCAAAAAAGAATTAGAGATTTTCTCTGGTCTGATGGGAAAGGCAAGAGGAAGAGGCACGCGGTGAAGTGGGAGTGGTGCTGCCTTGGGAAGCTCCAAGGGGGCATTGGTCTGAAAGATCTAAAAATTCAAGGAATTGCCTTGGCTGCCAAATGGATACTTAAATCCCTGAGTGGCCAAGAACCGTGGAAAGTCCTCGCCAGAAGCAATATTCAGATGGCGGTTCCCAAACAGGCCAAAGCGTGGAAGGGGCTGCCCCTAAGTGATATCCTTCTTATTAATCACTCTATGGTTCCGGCTGGGTCTTCTGTTTTTAGGAGTATCTGGAAGGCTTGGGAGTTAATAAAACACAAAGCCCAGCTTAAAACTTGTATTATAAAGCTTAAAAGTAATCATTCTTGTCAGCCCTTCAGCTCCTTATGGTGGAATCTGGAGCATTGCAGCAAACCCCTCGCCCTACTTCAAGGGTGCTCAGCGAAAAGTTGGAATAACAAAGGTATCAAGACGTTTGAGCATATTCTTACCAATGGTTGCTTGAAAAACTGGAATGCCTTAAGAGTTGATTTTGACCTCCCTGCTTCCACTAGTAGGACTTATTCTGTGATTCAGGAGGCTTGTAGTAATGCAACCTTCCCAATTGATGGTAATAAAATTCTTGATCTTGATACTGACATTGTTTGGTGTGATGGCTCCACGATTGGAAATGTGAAAGCTAAGACAATTTATAATGAACTTCTTGATTGCAGCTCTGTTATTAATCATGTAAATTCTTGTTGGGATTTAACCCTGGGAACTGATGATTGGCAAAAACATTTAAGTCTGATTTGGCATAAATCCATAGAGCCTAAAAAGGCTTGCTTCAGGTGGCTTGTTTATTTGTAGAGAATTCCTTTTAAAGCTAACTCTGGTGAAATTGAAGTTTGCAGCATATGCAGGGTTCCAGAATCTTGTAAGCATATCCTTTTCGAATGTTTTTACGCTCAGGAAATCTGGAGGTTGTTTTTTCACAATATCAATGTTTGGAATAATGATGGTAAAATTCTTTGGAAGGAAATTATGTTTCCTACTTTTAAGACCAGTAAAGATGGTAAACTTGTTTGGATTTGGATAACAAATGAAATATTGTGGCACATTTGGAAAGTGAGAAATGATAGTAAGTTCATGGGTATGAAGAGGGAACTTACTGAGTTTCATAAGAAACTCACGTTCCTCAATGTTGCTATGCAGATTTCGGCTCAAAGGGAGATCTGTCCAAATAATTTGCTGCGCCACTTAAGGGATGAAAAAAAGGCCATTAACAGAGATCCTTGGTCGTGTAGGCAGCCGCTCCACATTAAAGAAGACGATTCTGACTGGCTGTGCAGGGTGCTGGAAGTTCTCCAAAAGGAGGTCAACAGTAGAGATGCAGATATGATGCAGCTTGATGGTGATCCCACTGCTGATCCCAATCTGAATATCGCTGATGGTGATGTCCCTTAAAATGATTCCCAAGCCAAACTTTTTGCTGAGTATAGTTCCTCCTGGATGCCTGCCCAGAATATGAAGGATGTTCAGATTCCCGAGTGCAGATGACCTTTTCTCTCCTTGGTGCTTGCTCAAAATATGGATGTATCATAAGGGAAGATTCATAGTTCTTGCTGAGGTGTCAAGATGCTGATTCTAAATTCTGTTCCAATCTTCGTTAAGCATGTGATGTAGTCTTTCTGCTCTTTCTTTCCCTGAGCATTCTTCAGCGGAATGTAGTCGGTGATTTATTGATTTCTCCAGTGGACTGTTTGCTTCGGTCCCTGGGTCTGTTATGTGAAATGCTGCGCCTACAGCAGTTGTAAATGATTACTCTATATTTAATTCAAAAAAAAAATGTGAAGATTAGATATCACGGGACCCGATTTTCTAGGAATTGTCTGCGGCCCTCAAAGCGATCATTTGACTATATTTATTAATTGATTAAAAATAAAGATGCAAATGCATATTTTATTAATTAATCATCTGATCAAATGAACGTTTTGAGGGCTGGATCGACTATACGCACTAGATGAGCTTCCCAAACTCTGCTTCCATTTCGGAGACCGCCTCGCACGAGGCGCGTCTGAGCGAGAGCGTTTCCGATCTTATTACCGTCACAGACGCCTAAATCAAGCCAGGAGACTTTTTGGCGTCTCCCGACGTCTCCCACGTCTCCAGAAAATAAATCGAAGTCTCCCGCCGTCTCCCGCGAGGTCTCCCGCCGGTCAAAGGGTCAAACATAGAAAAAAAGCGCGAATATGTTAAAAACGCGATTTTTTTGAAGTCTCAGACCTCATTCTTTCAGCGCGTGACTGGAGAAAGCGACTGGACGTCATTCCCTTCGTTAACTTCCCCGGAACTATCTATATCGCCAATCTTGTTTGCCTATATTCCGCACGCTTGCCTCTGGTAATTCTAAGCTTCCATCAATCTCAGGCGCCAATATGCCCGAAAGGGTATTATTTATTTAACCCAAAGAAACAGGTTTCGTAGAAGAATGCTCCTGAAATCGAAATCGAAATATAAATAGGATTATGGACGGCTAATATATTGACCGATAACAAATTTTGGCTTTGAAATTTCTCTTTTTCACCAAGATATAAACTATTAATTATATTATATTATATTAATATAACTTATATTATTATAAATTATAAACTATAATAATAACTTATGATTTATATTTATTAATGTATATTTATATCTTTAATAATATAATTTTTAACATGTTAAAAAATAATTAAATATATACTGATACAAAATTGTAATATTAAATTAATTTAAATATAATTAAATGGTAAATTATTTTGTGATATATTACTTATATTTATAAAAATAAAATAAAATTACATAAGGCGAATTTAATCCGAATTTTTTACTTTTCGAATTTTTTTCTTGTCAAATTTCATCCGAATTTCAATGTTGCCGAACTCGAATTCGAATTCAAATCTTGTGACTTAGCCCTCATACAAGCTGACGGCGACCCACACCAGAATCTCATTTTTAAGCAAGTCGTATTTTTCAGATTGTTTTATTTAGCATCACCAATAATCTCCAAAATTGCAAGCCGTATTTTTCAGATTGTTTTATTTAGCATCACCAATAATCTCCAAAATAATAAAATTGCAAGCCGTATTTTTCAGATTGTTTTATTTAGCATCACCAATAATCTCCAAAATAATAATAATAAACTTTACTGCTGCTATTGTTTTGAAAGTTCAATGTCATTATATTTTCAGATTTTCTATATATTATTAATTTTTATATTAAAAAAAAAATGGCGTCTCCAAGTACCCCCGTCTCCTATTTTCAAAAAAATGCCGTACCGGTACCGGTACCAGTACCAGTACCAGTCTCGCGGCAACTATGTCTGCTTCTATTGTGATGTACGAAGATCTAGGTAAACGCAATGTAAGGAAGTTCGAAAATGTTGTATATCTATTAAACTAAAATAATTCATTATACCAAAGAAATTACCAATCTCTATGTTGCCTTCGTACTAAAGATCTTGTAAGTGGGTGTTACCAAAATGCCTTTATTTTATCATTGCACAAGTTCAGTTTACCCTTTTAGTCCATAAACTTCAGGCCTAGGCCAAGGCTAATTTATCAAAGAGGTATGTTTTATTTTTATTTGTTAGAAAACTTTATCACATAAGTTTTAATTGTATGATCAATTTGTGTCTGCTTCTGTAAGTTGCCTAAAGGACTGTCTGTGTTATGTGAGAATAACACATATAATATGACGTATAATGATGAGGAGATAATGGCTACCAACATGTAGCACTCAGAAATCAAGGTTCCATCTCACACATTCAATGAACTAAAAGGAGATAGTTACTTACGTTCTCCTCGTTATAAGCATGCCCATACACTACAAGGGTATCTCAGTAGAAAAGTGAAGTGAACATCATGATCCATAAGTTGATGTTACAGCTTCCCAACATGGGTAGGTTGTACCACGCACCTAGGACCGCCTGTTTCACAGTTCTTTGCGGTTTTAACAATAATCCCTCAAGCTTGAAGTGTTTTCATGTTTCACATCAGAAACTAGATATGAGAATTAGTTATAATGCATATATTTGTTTACCATTTCATTCGATATTACTCTATTTCTAGATAAACAATGTACCTTCAACAATTTACGTCGATAGAAGAGCATCCCAATGTTTCTGTAAGCAGTGATTTCTTGGAGTTTCAGAATCCTTTGTTTGTATACACACAACAACAAAAAATATGACTTGGGAATAGAAGTTGGAAATGGTGTAGACCAACATGCAAGGGCTCTATCAACCAACCTCTAAGCCTGAGCAATCTCAAAACCTCATCAACATGAAGGAGCAATCACTTGATAATCATGATCATTGCCGTAGTGTGCTCCTTTCCTAAGCTTATACTTCAAACAGAACAGAAACTGAAACTAATCATAAACAAAACCAATTGTAGGCATATGAACCAACACTAACCTCGTTGAAAAACTAAGAATGGTTGGATCAATAGCTTCGCCCTTTTGTCAACGTTGTTCACAATATCAGAACATTTCTATAGTCCATAATATACCACATAAAATTTCAAGGCAATCAAAGTTCTATTTATATTGTTCAACACTATCCTTCACCACAAACTAACCATTTCATAACTAAAACAAGTACATTAGAATCCTGATAACCATATATACCACTAAATGATCCTTCATGATTTATTTCAAATTTACAGATGAAAGAACAGAACATTCTATACGGATGATGACTACTGATATCTTACATAATAACCTAAGCTTCTTTGAGCCCCAATGGCCTCCTCATACTACTGCTCGGATTAAATAGCTCAAAAGCCATCAAACTGAAAATAAAGCTGCCAGTGCACCACAAACAAAAAATAAATCAAATGTAAGAACATATAGAATACTGTTTTTGTGGCATCCTGCTACAATAAGTAATTGGTAAGGGAACGCTCTTGCATATGAACCAGATTTATTCTACCTAAGACTGACTACTGCAGCCTATAGAGGAGCAGAAAGCAAGTCCACTAATCTTTAAATTAAACACAAGCAGCTCAACAAGAGTAGATTAAGAAAAAAACAGGATACAGAATTGAATATAGCTTGAAATACTTACAATGAAAACAGCTAGATAAAGAATGATGATATCCTGGACGAATATAGGAGCACTTTTGCTCCCAACTTCACCTTGTTAGATACGCCTCGAGAAGCTGAATGAATCAATAGCTCCAATGACTAAAACACGTGCAAAATTCTTTAGAAAAGAAAATCCTCTAACTTCTGATTCGACTCTTGAATTACCAACTATTTTACTCCAAAGAGCTTGAACACGGCCTTGGATGAAACAAAAGCTGTTGCCGTCGATGGCGAAGGAGTTGTTGCCTTAGATGGTAAAGGAGATGTTACAAGAGTTGTCGACTCTATCTCCTCCTCCGCTGCCAAAGAAAAAAACATGAAATTGTTTGAGTCCATATTGTCCTTAAATTGAACAGTGCCTAGCTTGCACCTATAAATGCTACATTTGGCTAAATAAAGTTGTTACCAAATCCGGCAGGGTCCAAATTTGTTGGACCATCCGGATTTTGCAATTCGCATAGAAATTTTACCATTTTTTAAAATTCCGTATTTCCAATTTATTTTGGCCTCCTGAACAAATTGAATTATCTGAACCTGGTAACTATGCTAAATAATCTCCATCGCTCAAGTAGTATTTAAGCACTAGCCAGGCTGAAATTGAACAGTTTCAGATAAATTATATGCTCTACAATAATGGCTAATCCAGAACCTAAAGAAACTTACAAACTTTATCTTGATAAGACATTTTCAAAAATGGGATACTCTATTTTACACTATATTTTTTATTATAGGACATATATCTAAATCTCTATATACACCTTTCTTCTCAAAAATTTACTTCTTCTAGAAGCTTCCCTTAGAACTTTCTTGAACTTTAAGGGGAATCCTCCACTAGCCTGAAAGGAGAGAATCACTCAGTACTAAAACAATGAATTATAAGCACTTAGTACTAGACCCTCAAAAGGAGAGAAGCACTTAGTACTATAGCGGTGGAAAGGAGAGGTTTAGCATAGGACTGCCGAAAGGAGAGCAATACTTACTAATACTTAACAATGCTTAGAACTAGACCACTGAAAGGAGAGGACTGCTTAGTATTAAAGTTTAAACCACTGATATGAGAGCAAAGCTTGGTGTTCAGTTGCTGAAATGAGAGTAAATGGTATTGAAGTTTGAACAGATGAAATGAGAGCACTGCTAGGAATTAGACTATACAAAGGAGAGCACCACTTAATAGGATACTGCCAAAAGCAGGACACCACTTAATACTAGACCAGTGAAAGGCATGCAGACCCCTTGGCAGCAGACCCCTGCAGAAAAGCACTCAATCCAGGCCTATTGATTGATTGCTGCTACTTGAGGCATTGATTGATCTTATCCATATGATGAGATTTATTGATCAATTTCCTTGTATGTATTTATTCTTTGTAAGATTATTCATACGTTTTATTTTCTTAGAGGAACCTCTTACTGTAAGAGGAGTAGCTAAATGGTAAAATGTTTCCCTTTCTTTGAAAATGTCTTGAGTTCGAATCCCTTATGGAACTTGTTAAATAGAAAAAGCTCAACACTAATTCCCTTTTGTTGAAGTTAAGTGGCAAAATTACATGAGATCAAATATCCCGCATTAATGTTATACATTACACGAGTTCAAATCTCTTACAAGACTTAAACGGATAAATGCAAATCTAACTCCCTCCTAAAGTTTAAGATATGCAAAATTACAAATAACAAATTATATGAATTGAAATCCATTACATCACATGTTGAATAGAAAAAGAACAGAGCTGATTGCCTCCTTTCCATTTTAAGGAAGGCGCAAAGTTACAAATAATATGAGTTCAGTTCCCTTATAGGTTATGTTAAAGGAAAACCGAAGAGCTGAAAAGCCGCTTCCCTCTTCCCGAAGTTAAAGAAGGCACAAAATTACCCAGGTTCAAATCCATTATAGGATATATTAAATGGATAAAGGGTAAAGCCGATTCCCTTCTCCCCTCTACTGGAAGATAAAGAAGGAACATTTTTCCTAATATCCTGGACAAATTTAATCAATGTAGCAAAAATAAGGAATAACTCCTGCTAACCTGTGATTTACTGGGACGTGGACCTATTGGCAATCCAATCTTGAATCTGATCACTATTTTTTTGGGTCAACATGGGCATGATTCCTGAGGCAGCAATAAATTGGGAATATATTGCAAGCTTTTGAAAATAGGGAAAAAATTGGGATATAAAAAAATCTGAGAAAAATATAAAAGATAGAGAAAAAATTGCAGGTAAGTTTTTCATGAATAGATTACAGGTTTTTGGAATTTTTTTTTTGTTTATTTGAAGAAAGTCATCTGCACATTTTTCTCCACTTTCATGAAATTTTCTTCTAAGTTTTTTAGTTTCTTAATTAATTGAAAAATTCTGTCTTTAAGTTCACCAAATCAATCCTAAGAAAAACATATGCCATTATCTATTGAATGTTCCTTTAGTCTACTGTAACCTAGCACTGCATTTTACAGTCCCATTGACCTAGTTGGTTATCTGTGGACATTAACATTTTTTTTTTTAATTTCTTTCTTTCTGGATGTAAATGTACTGGAAATGTATGGTTTACTTATAGGTTTCATCATGAGTCAATTGGTGCCTGGCTTCATGGACACAACCTCCTGGAAACGTATGGCTTACTTATAGGCTTTGTAAGATTTAAAATACAAATGCAAAATTGGTGTCCGTCTTCATGGCGACGACTTTAGAACAATCGATTTTCTAAAGATTCTACATATTTTACACAAAAAGTTGGCAAAAAGTCACGTAAAGATATTGTTCAGAAAAGTGTTCTGAGTCTTCTTTTCCAAATGTTCTCCAATGGGGGAACAAATGGAAAAATAGCCAAATGACAAATATTGGCTTTTAAAAATTGTCCCAATAACAAGTGAATAACACATACAGTTGTGCCACGGTCTGTATGCATTTCATTCATTGATGCAACTGCGCACATATCATATTCTTAATAGACATCAAGACTATGTTTTTACAGTTCATGAGATTCAATTATAAACCTTAAAAAATTGTCTTTGTTTTGTATATCAAAATAAAGAATGTTTGAAATTATATTCGATGAATATATAATCGTATAGATTGAAAAATTAATGAATAAATATCATTCCAAACCAAATATAAATACATACAAAACCAGATCTACACAGAAAGCTCAAACCCATAATAACTACTACAAAACCAAATCTGTATAGAAAGCTCAACTAAAAGAGAAACTCAATATTTCAAATCTGCACAGCAAGTTCAAACCTTACCTGCAACTTGTGCAAATTGGTCCACACGATCGACAAATTCCGGCACATCCAGACTATAATGTTCTGTTTTCACCTCCGTCTCCTCCGACCACCACTGATGCAGTCCATGCGAAAACCTAAACTCCTTTCGCCCGCCGCCATTAATGAACACGTTTGCAGAGGGCACAAGGTGGTGGGGCTCAGGATTCTTCCCCAGCGACCTCATAATTGAATTCACAATCGAGCTGTGTGCAGAGCTGTTCAATCTGGCCCTAAAATAATGCAAATAATTACTCGACACGGGATCAAATACATTGACGTAAAGATTAGGGCACCATTTCTGGAGCGCCAAGAAGGCCGCACGAGTCTCCGCAGCGCTCTGTGTTAAACACCCGGCTGCAATTGCCCTTATTCTGTGGATGAAAATGCCCAGCTTTTGATCTTGCACGGAAATGAGAGAAAAAAACGGGGGATTGAACAAATGGGTATCTAAAAAGATTGATTCTTCTTCCGCCATTATCCGCGAAACTTTGAGTACCACTGCACCGCCAAGCGAATGGCCAGCCAAGCTGACATTCTGCGCGCCGCAGCGCTTCACCAATTCTCTGGTGACGCGCAGGGCCTCCTCCACACGGGAGACCTTCTGTATCTGCTGTAAAATTAAATTTAAGTCGTCTCTGAGGTCCGAAATTATACTGCCTGCCGACAGTATTGTCCCTCTCAGCGCTATGACGGCAGAGGGGCAATTTTCTGGGCGGAAGAGCCGGAACGCCTTCAGAGCAGAGAATGAATCGTACATAAAAACTGCGCCGAAAATGGAGCCATCGGATGGGCTGTAGAGGAGGCTGTGGAGTCTGTAATGGAATGCTGTGTGCCACGCAGTGGCTGTAGTACTGTGGCGCTTGACCGCTTGCTGTCTGTAAATTTCTTGGATGTAGCTTGAATTTACCAGACATGCGAGAAGAATGCGCTTGAAATTAGGATCATTTGGGCGTATGTTTTTGGGTCCCGTGGCAGTGAAATCCAGTAGATCTTCTGCCATAGATCTTTACACGCTCATTCGGATATCTGTGTCTGTGTTTGCCTTCATTAGTGTGAGTGTTCAACAAAGTGATAGCGTGGGCGTTTCTGCTTGGAAGTTTCTACAGATATTTTTTTTTTTTCATTCTTATGTCAGAAGTTTTGTCCATTGTTGAACGCGTTTTTCAGTTGAATTGAATTTATATTTGTATTATTATTATTTTTTTAATATTCAATGTGTTGTAAATATTCTTATTCTATAATACCCTGGTTCTTTCCACCCTACGGATCAATTTTGGTCTTTTTCAACACTATGAATTAAAGTATAAAATAATTCAAACTAAATTATTTTTAGTATAAGAAACTTTTTTTAAGGAATCTCTCATAAACATTTCTATAATCTCTCATAAACATTTCTATATTTTTTATAAATATTTATATATTTCTCAAACTCTTTAGAATAAATCTATATCATATATTGTTTGGTAATTTGAGCTTGTTAATTTAAGGTTTTTATAAAGCGTTTAAAAAATAATAATGTAACAAATGGTATTTCTCTACTCCATGATTTTAGAAGTATAATGAGTAGAGAATGATTGGACATGCCCTAATAAAATGGTTGTAACTCGAAAGTTAGGAAGAGGAAAGGGGAATAGGGCATAAATAGGGTTTGTATTCTTTAGGAAGAGAGTATTAGAGAGACCTAAGTGTTTAAAGCGATATTGGTTGCAATCAATTTGAGTGTTTGGCTTGTCTCTAACCTTCTTATTCGTTACATTGTGACATGTATTTAGTAAAGTATGTCTTTCAACAATGCCAAAGAGTATAAAAATTGTAGGGACTTTAGAGGGAATCATGGTTTATAGAGGAGCAAGTATATGAAAGTTATAGACTCATATTAGGAGTCAAAATGTCATTCTCCTAATATTCATGCTTCAACACATTATGTTAGCACGAATGCTATCGAAATGGCCTTTTACACTACACTCTTGTCTTTTGTACATGCTACTAGCCAAATGGCTTTGTTAAAAAGCACAAGAAAGTTTGTTTTTCACTAAGGAAATATTGTGGACTTCCTTGTGAGTAGTCAAATCCCTTAGATTGTTGAGCAACACCCACAAACATAATAGATAATCAATACAATATTGGCATATTGTTGATGTGATGCTTTAAATACCCTTTGTGCATATTACTTGTGATATGTGATTTCACAACTATTTGATGAGATGCTTTGATGACCTTTCAATGAAAACTAATGGCCTATGATTGTTTATAAATACACAATCCCAATCACTCAACTCAAGGTATTTGGTGCATGAGCCTATGAGGTCAAAGTTATTCCAAGAAAGTTTCCCTTGGCAATGGGAAATTTGAAATTTGAAATTGGCAAGCTAGATCAAGTTGCATGGCCCAATCCAAGGACAAGGTCATGAGTATAGCCTAGTCCAAGTTGATATAAATCCTATGAGATCATATTGGTCCTATTTATAACAATAAATGAGATAATTTTGATTAATGGTTTAAGATCAAGATTGGTTTATACACCATGCAAATCAAAATAGAAGTGTAGAAGTGCAAAGTGTGCACTTCTATCCCTTATAAACAATGATTTTTGCATAAATTTTATAAATATTGTTAAATAAATCAATGTGTATTTTTAAATATATTTAAACATTTTATTTGGTCAATTAAGGTTTCTAAAAAATAGTAAAAGCTTGCCAATAATTGCCATAAAGAATTAAACCTGATTTTTGCACAAAGGTCAATTATTGATTAAATAAAATAAAAATT
This sequence comes from Sequoia sempervirens, assembly GCA_007258455.2. Classification (NCBI taxonomy): domain Eukaryota; kingdom Viridiplantae; phylum Streptophyta; class Pinopsida; order Cupressales; family Cupressaceae; genus Sequoia; species Sequoia sempervirens. The sequence goes on from VDFB02159854.1 coordinate 16,312, forward strand.
ATTTTTTACATCTATACTAGTACCATTAGATTGTAACAATGTAAGTATGTTCACAAAAATCTTTTAGCATATATTTGATGGTCATTTACATGCTAGATTAATAATTATTAATTAAATATAATACTTATATATAAAATATTCAAATACTTTTCAAATCTTACATGGACAACATAATATTAAAAATATAATTTAAATACATAAAGCCCTATATATTTAAGCATTATATTCATATATGTTTTAGATTATTTAATTGGGGATTCAATAGGGACCACTACCAAAGAGAAAATAGCAAACATATAATAAAATGACTAAGATGTTGATACAATAGAATATGATATATGAGTGAACTATCAAAATGTTCCATCATCCTAAGAGTAAAACATAGTAGTCAGCATATGTGTCATAGCCAAAACTAGGTTTCTCTTAAGAGAAAAAACTACATATTATGACACATGAAGAGCTAGCACCTAAAATATTGGAGCAACATGTAGCAAACTTGTAATAACAAGCACCTACATATCCCAATTGACACAAGACTATTCAAAAAATAAGTTGAGCATACACTTAGCACAAGCCATAACACCTAGGACCAAACATAGTAGTGTTATCCCACAATGTTGTATCCTCCATGAAATGACCTCTAAGTCATGGAATAGAATCCAAAGTCGAGAACCAAAACTCAAAGTATTATTTTTTATATTGTTTTTGACTTTGTAGATAGTATACCATAAAAGACATGGACTGTGTATTCATTTGTGATTTCTAAGTAGACTCAAATGTGAGTAGCTAATAAAGTGGGCAACACTTTACCCATATTAAAGAAATAATCTTGTAACACATTCACCACTTAGTGTAGTGTATTTAACTTCCCTATTTTCCCCATGGATGAACCTCCTTCTTACAACCCCATGAATGTACTTGGTTTGAACCATGTGCCAAACTCCAAGAGAACAACCATTCCTTCAAATTGATTTGGTAATAACAAATTCAAGAGCCAAACCTTTGGTGTAGTATCAAGAACCCTATCTGCTAATTTTTTAAGAGAAATCCTTAGCACACTATTACCTTCAACCTAGGAGCACAATGTAAACCTAGTCCTAACTCCTTTAACACATGTTTAAAAACCAAGCTCATGGTTGTAGTGATTCACAACAACAAATGTAATCCCATCTACTATTTTGAGGTCACACTTTTCCTCCTCAAATCATGATCAAGCCTTCTACTCTTCCTGTTAGCAATAAGAAGAATGTAAATATCCAAAATAACCCCCACACAACATCACCTTCCAACTACTCAACCTGTACAGACCAACACATCTAGACATCCACATATAGGACTTATTCATGCACTAATAAAAAGTGACACTAGTAGTATTAAATTCACTTCCCTCTCACACATGCCTCCCAAACTTGCCAATTAGATCATAATTTTCCTTTCTCATTAGTCATAAATCCTTAGCATGAATACCAACCATAGTGGTTTATGTTATCTATTGATAGCTTTCTTGTATTTGCTTTGTTCAATATAAATTAAAAAAAACCCTTAAAAGTCAATACTTAACACCTCCTTAGAGAGGACCGCCACCTACCAATCTACTTCTTTCAAGGACTTTTCTTATTTTGCTTATGCATGCTCCTTGTAGAAAAAAGCATCCATTTTCCACCATGTGCCCTCATCCACTTGAGTTTAAGTATTGAGTTTTTCAACTTTTCATTTTTCTTCCTTTCCTTTTACGAGTTGACCCAATATTTGATATGTAATAAACTAGCTATGGCACCTTGTGCAATGGGAATGCCAAAAAGGTGTGGAAGGTGAATTAGGGAAATTTTGGTTTTTTTTTGCACACATTTGTGTAGTAAATGATGCTAATTTATAGTTAACTATGTAGGGTAAAGGATGTTGTAATTTTAAAACCTAAATTTGCTCATTATTAGGATCTTTGTTGTAATTTCCATTTTATTTTAACACCTAAATGTGCTCATTGTTAGGATGTTGGCCGTAATTTTCATTTAAATAAACATAAGTATCTAAAACCCTCATTAATAAATATATTGCTATCAGGATTCAACCGTGTCGTTTTCGAGTCAAACTCGTTGACCCATGTTTCATGAGTAGTGGTTCACAAGAACTCGTCTCTTATGATAATGAATGGTCCACTTAGCACTCATTGCATCTAAGTGAGCAGTAGTTTTCGAGTCAAACTTGTTGACCCATGTTTCATGAGTAGTGGTTCACAAGAACTCATCTCTCATGATAATGAATGGTCCACTTAGCACTCATTGCATCTAGGTGATGCTCACAGAGGTGAAGCACTTGGCCTTCCTGGGAGGTCACACATCCCAGTAGTGCTCCAGCTCAAGCACGCTTAACCATAGAGTTTTCCCCAAGGTTAAGCCCACTTAGCTTGCAACCCCATTTGCAAAACCTTCAACAAGTGTTGTGCCTTATGAACCATTCATTATAAAGCCCCTTTAGCTCATCAATTGATAAGTAGGAGGTATTTTCCACAGCTTGTCAAATTATGATATTGCTATTAAGATTCAACCGTGTAGTTTTTGAGTCGAACTCATTGACCCATGTTTCATGAGTAGTGGTTCACAAGAACCCATCTCTCATGATAATGAATGGTCCAGTTAGCACTCATTGCATCTAGGTGATGCTCACAAAGGTGAAGCACAGGACCTTCCCGAGAGGTCACCCATCCTAGTAGTGCTCCAACTCAAGCGCACTTAACCTAAATGTAAGGATGTCGTAATGTTAAAACCTAAATATGCTCATTACGGCCATAATTTTCAACGAACCGATAGCAACGAAGAAAGCAAAAAAACACGGTGAAAAATGATGGACAGATGAGATTCATTTTAATGTCAACCAAGCCCTATCCTTTGTTTTGAACCATTCAGAAGCAAAATGAGCTTGGAAAGCTCGTATAAGACACGCCTTTAGCGTAATTATTTATGACGTGGCTGTATAATTTCACATGAGCATACACTGACCGCTCGTACAAGGCCCGCGGAAAGTTCTAACAAAAAGTGGGACCCACAGCCAGGCTAGCTATGTTCATTACACTCAGCTGATGTGTTTCGCGCCAAGTTTGAATAATAGCGAACACAAATGGTCTGAAAGGACCTCCAGATTCCACGTCAGCATATTCTGACCGTACAAGCGAGTATGTTCAAAAGTAGAAGTTGAATGGAATCCTTGTGATCAGGGCTTAAATTTGATGGTCGTATGATCGTATTTAGAGATTTTTGCCGTAAAATACAATCAAAATTTAAAGAAGATTGCATCAGATGAAAGGAGAGATTTTGGATAGAGTGTCAAAATTTATATATAATTATAATGATATATATTTGATTTATATATAATATTACTTAGACTAACGTATATCATAATGTTTTAAGGGCACCTTTGAATAGATAACCGTAATTAAAAAATTTGTTGATAGGCAAGGTCGACCGTCAAATTTAAGCCCTGCTCGTGATATACTTATTCAACATTTTTCTTGTATTCATAAATATTTTAGACGATGGTTGGTTTCAAAACAAAAACATTTACCATAAAACTGGCTCGAAACGCAGATGTAAACACGGGTTAGAAATGGCCGAAATAGTCAAAACAGAGAATAGGACTGAATAATCCGCACCAGTCATTCAATGGCCGGAAGGTCTGCGGACATAAAGTCTTTTAGGTGTTGGATCCTTCTTATCCGTCATTGCATGCGCGACATTTAATCTACGGCGTCTTCTAGAAACCCTTGAAGCGGCGTGCAACTGGCGGGCTCTAAACCCTTCAAATATATAATCAGTTAAGTAATCTTCTATTCAATTTCAGATCATGGCGGAGATCGCGAAAGGTATTTTAGGTACTGGTTAGCCGAGCATCCAATAATTTTAAGCTTCAGATGGGACCATAATGTCTGGGGATCCTCCTTTGTTTTTCTCACATTATCCGTTCATGTCTTCCTCCTCGTTGTTCTGTTCCTGAAATTCGTAATGAAATTCCGCGCAAAGCCTCTGCCTTTAGGCCGAATTCCTGAGATTCATAACTCTGTCATTCTGGCGATGGCTGTGATCATTTTAGCCGGTTATTGGGAGGCCTCGGAAGTGGAATTCATAAATCTCCTTGGAGCAAGAAAGGATGCCGTAATGTTAAAACCTAAATGTGCTCATTATGGCCGTAATTTTGAGCGAACCGATAGCGGCGGGAAAGCAGAACGATAACTGGCGGGGAAAGCAAAAAAACACGGCGAAAAATGATGGACGGCTGAGATTCGTTTAAATGTCAACCAAGTTTTATTCTTCGTTTTGAACCGTTCACAGGTAAAATGAGCTTGCAAAGCTCATGAAGGCGTTGAGCTTGGAAAGCTCATATAGGACACGCCTTCGGCATAATAAAATAGTTTTGAAGTAAAATAAAATAACTCTTAACTAAATAAAATAGTCTCAAATATAAAATTTATAAATAATACGTTTATTATTAAATATTAATTATTATCAAATTTAAATTAAATTAATTTTGTTTATATTTACGTTAATACTATCATGTAAAACTATTTTAATCACTACACATTTAATAAATTAATATATTTTTTATATTTAATTTTTTTATTATTCCTACAAATTAAATCTTCCAACGTACTAATTATAGTTATATATAACCTTTTCTACCTAATTAATTATTAGAATAATTTTTTCCATATAATTTTATTATCACTAGATATATAAACTTTGTTTTCTATTTAAATATTCTCGTAACTTTGATTCTCCGCAACCTTTTTAATTATTTATTTAATTACAATAAAATTATTCGATAAATAAATAAGGGTTATGTCGTGATCAATGTAAGTAGGTATATTCTTTTAAAAGCCTTTGTTCTTTTTACATTATGTCAGCAATAGGTTAAGATGTTTGTCGTATGAACTGAAAAATGTAGATTTGAATGATTGGCTTTCGAAACTCAGGAAAATTTGGCACTTACCGGATTGGATTAGGCCTATATTAGGAAAGTATACAAACACATAATGTCAAAATTTTACTTTTACTTTTACATTCCTTTTATATTACTTGGAAGTAAATTGTTCTAACATTAATATAATATAGTTTATTTATTAGTCCTTGTCTTTTGCTACTCAACGTTTGTTCCAAACTTATTTGACGTCCCTCAAACTCCCACACCAATCTTTGATCTTTTGTTTTTTTTATTGGATAATTAAAAATTAAGAAAATAAATAAATCAAAGGTTGGTGTGGGAG
>VDFB02159855.1:0-17103 GCA_007258455.2 Sequoia sempervirens
CTTTTTTGCTTCTAAAAATGCTTCTTGTTTTGCTTCCATTTATTGATTTAATATGTTTTATTTCAATTTAATTAATTAAATATATTGTGCCTCTTAAATAACTCATATGATTATAGACTAAGTAATTTAATTATTTAACTCATATGATTAAATAACAAGATAATTATTTTTTTGGATCGATAACACAAAAAATTTGTATTGCTTGTAAAGATAGGAAAGTACATCTATTCTTTAGTGTCATTACCCACCAAAATTCCACAACAAACGACAAAAACTAGAGGCACCTTAATGTGTAGAGTAAAACATTAAGTAACCCCCATAACTATTTACCAGTAAAATCCTTACAAAAAATAACCACCATTAACAGTGTTCAGAGTTACACACTTTAATAAAACAAAAGTAGAGGGAGAATTCAAAATCAGACACAAACAAACACGACCAGTCTTAACGAGCTCCACCCGGACCAAGCGGACGCTTGGCTATCTCCTTCAGAGGCTTCTTCTTCCACTGTTTCCCCAATTGATTCTTCTGGTGCTTCCTTTTTTCTTCTAATCCTTGCATCTCTGCCTTTGCTTGTGCCAGAACTTCATCAACCTCCATGAGTTCGATGAAGAGTTTGAGAACTTTCCATCCCAAACACGCTTCCTCATGACAATGAGCTTTGTAATTTCCTTCAGGCCAATAAATAAGGGTTTGAGCCTTCATCTTCCATAGAGCTCATCAATTTCATCATCTACCAGTCCTTCAAAATAATCTAAACCTACACCTAGAACCACCCATTTGAGAATGGACTCCATGCCTACTAGAAAATATTCATGCACAATTTTCTGCATCACCATCCTCACTATTTCCATTGGTTCACCTAAATCCAAGCCCCACACCACAATTAAGGAGTAAACGTCCATGTTGTTTTGGAATTTTTTTTTCAGAGAGCCGAAATCCCTGCCGCAAATCATTTTGGCACACTGCACTAGCCGCTCGTCGTCAACAAGGAAAAGGCCCTCCAGTCGTTTTCTAGACGCCTCTCCATAAAACAGGCCCAAATATCTTTGTGACCAGAAGGTGAAATTGGCTTCCATTTCTCCTGACAACCAACGCCACCACCACCAAAGTTTGTTGCAGAGTTTTTCTCGACCCTTTCCAAATTCAATTAACACATCTTAATTGGGGGCTTGCATTTAACACTATCTTGGATTTCCCACACTTTCTATTAATGAAGTACTACTTCACCACTGCCTGCCACCCCTGCCTTTGCTTGCCATGTCAAACCTACTCCACTCACTTCGCCACCTTGTTCATTTAAGGTGTTGTCCTCTCATGTGTTTTCACCTAAGTCTGCTAACTTAACACCTCTAAAATCCTCCAACATAAATTCCCCCGTTTCACCAAAATTTAAAGCCCATTTAGATAAGACATCCGCTTCCACATTACCATCTCTTTTAATGTGGCTCACCACAAAACTTTCAATTACATTATGGAGGTTCCAAGCATTAATTTTACCTTTCATCACCACCTGAACTATTATTGTAACATGGTCATCATCTATAATTAAAACAAGTGAGTCAAATATCTATAATTTAATTGAATTTGACAACATCCATCCTGAGCAGTAAAGTAAAATCATCATACGTAATAAATGTCCATCCAAAAATCATTGAACACACATATATAAATTAATGAAGTCAATAAGTAAGATCATCATCATATATAACTGACAGTGAAAGTCAAACCGCTGTTGTAAATATGTCAAATGATGCATATCCGGCCGTTGACCTGGTGATGCTTCCGATGATATCATCAAAATTGACTAAATTATATGGCACTCAAACTAGCTGATAAGATGATACATGTCAGAAATGATGTCGACCATAGTCTGACTCAATAATATATTATTTAAGTGCATTCAGTAAACCACATGAAAGAGTCATCATAGCGATATATCAACAATGATCCATGATGCGATCCTATATGATCATGAATGTCACTAGATTACTACCACCAAGCATCTCATCATCATCTTCACCGTGATCATATAATCATGCAATCATCATCATACATTAAATGCAAGTCGTCGTTAATAAATGCGTCGTTATCGTTTCATATTCGTCATGTCGTCGTCATTATGCGTCATCGTCGTCATCTGGCCTCAATGTCTTCCATATATATGTCATCATCATCCTTTTCCATATGATTTGTCACGTGAACCAATATTTTGTGGATTTATAGCATGTTGAGGATCATCTTGATCTTATGGAAGACCTATGTTCTGCAAAAAAAAAAAAATTTGAATGAAAAGTTATTATTTATTTCATGCAATAATTTATTTTTTTGTTATATATCTAATATTACAACATATGAGACAAAACCATAATTATATTACATCATATCAAAGTGCACATACCATAATAAAATTTCAAAAAAGTTACAACTTAGGAGAAACTTCAACTTTCAAAAACAAATCCAATTAGGCTAGCAAACTTGTGGATCAAGCTAGCATTTGGTGGAAGAGGAAGAAAGATGACTAAAACTCTAGAGGTCCACCATAATGGATTTTAGTATTCAACCATGAGAGTAGAAGAGAGAGCTGATATCATGTATCAAAACATTAAGCATGCATTCTTCCACCCAACGGAGAAGGAGATTACTTTGCTTCATTTTCATTTGCATAACCATATCACGGCATGGGAACCAAGAAGACCAAGGATGTCCACTTTTATGTGAAGGCAATGGATGTGGTCCAAACTTTAGGAGGGGAAAGAAGGTCAATGTATGATCCTAATGAAATTGAGGAAGAACAACAAGAGAGGGATAGGAAAAATAAAATCAATACAGAGTTTCAAGGATTTGTCAAGAAAGTAAGAGAGCTATGGGAGCAGCCTCATCTAAAATATTTTGAAATAGAGTTTGATATACCATTTAGAGAGCTTGGTTTTCATGAAGTTCCTTTCAAAGCCTCTACTTTTATTGTTCCTACGGTAAACTGTTTGGTAGAGTTGGTGGAATTACCTTTCTTAGTAATCACTATTAGTGAGATTGAGATTGTTAACCTTGAGAGAGTATGACTTGGGAAAAAGGCATTTGATATGGCTATTATTTTCAAATACTTCAAGCGGGATGTACTCCACATTGATTCCATTCCTCAATCTTCACTTGATGGCATCAAGGAATGACTGAAATCCATGGATATAAAGTATTATGAAAGCAGAATGAACTTGAACTGGCAGCCAATTTTGAAGACTATTACTAATGATCCAAGTAAATTTATTGAAGATGGTGGTTGGTAATTTTTGAATATGGAAGCTAGTGATTCTGATTCTGATAATTCAGAAGCGTCAGAACAAGGATATGAACCCTCTGATGTAGAAGAGGAATTAGAATCAAATTTCATGTAGCCACCATCAAGAGTGTTACAAGCCAACAAGATGGAGGGAATTCTTATATAAGGATAATTTTCAATGTTGCAGGTACCAACTTTAATGCCAACTACAATGGCAACATTGAAATTCCCTAGCAGTATTTATGTTAAGGAAATTTCCTTTAGATGCAAGGATTCAAATCACATCAACCATGTGGTATAGATGATTAAATCCTAGAGAAAATTTGTAGCAATGAAAGAGTTTGAAAAGGAAGAGAGAGATACACTGGTAACTTAGGAGAAACTTTAGCTTTCAAAAACAAAGTCAATTAGGCTGGTAGACGTGTGGATCAGGCCAACATTTGGTGGAAGAGGAAGAAAGATAACTGGAACTTTGGAGGCCCACCATACTGGATTTCGGTATTCAACCATGAGAGCAGAAGAGAGAGCTGATATCATGTATCAAAACATTAAGCATGCATTCTTTAATGAAGGAGAAGGAGATGATTACTTTTGCTTCATTTTCATTTGCATAACCATATCAAGGTGGGAACCAAGAAGACTCTCAAGGATGTACACTTTTTATGTGGAGGTAATGGACAGGCCCAAACTTTAGGAGGGGCAAGAAGGTCAATGTATGATCCTCAAGGAAATTGAGGAAGAACAACAAGAGAGGACATGAAAATAAAATCAATACATAGTTTCAAGGATTTGTTGCCGAGTAAGAGAGCTATGGGGAGTAGCCTCATCTAAAAGAGATTTTGAAACTAGAGTTTGATATACCATTTAGAGAGCTTGGTCTTGGCAGAGTTCCATTCAAAGCCTCGCTTTATTGTTCCTACGGTAAATGTTTGTAGAGTTATGGAATTACCTTCTAGTAAATCACTATTAGTGAGATTGAGATTGCTAACCTGAGAGAGTATGACTTGGGAAAAAGCGCAGCATTTGATATGATATTATTTCTAAATACTTCAAGTGGATGTATCATAATGATGTCATTCTCAATCTTCACTTGATGGGTACTAGAATGACCCGAACTCCATGGATATAAAGTATTAAGGGAAAAGCGTAATGAACTTGAACTAGGCGCCAATTTTGAAGACTATTATTGATGATCCGTATAAATTTATTGAAGACAGGGTTGTGGGAATTTTTGAATATTGAGCTAGTGATTATGACTTAATAATTCAGAAGAGCTCTTATCAAGACATGAACCCTCTGATGTAGAAGAGGAATCAAAATTAGACTTCATGTAGCCACCATCAAGAGTGTTACAAGCCAACAAGATGGAGGGAATTCTTATATAAGGATAATTTTCAATGTTGCAAGTACCGGCTTTAATGCCAACTACAATGGCAACATTGAAATTCTAGCAGTATTTATGTTAAGGAAATTTCCTTTACATGCAAGGATTCAAAGCGACATCAACCATGGTACAAATGATTAACCCTAGAGATGATCGGCAGCAATGAAAGAGTCTAAAAGGAAGAGAGATTAATCGTGACTTAGAGAAACTTCTTACCTTTCAAAAACAAATACAATTAGGGTTGGTAGGATGTGGGCTGCTCAAAGATTTGGTGGAAGAGGAAGAAAGATGATCGAGCTTTGAGGCCCAAACAATTATTACTATAGATTTCGGTATTCACCGCGAGAGAAGAGAGAGCTGGGTATTATCATGTATCAAAACATTAAGCATGCATTTCTTCCAACTAGTGGAGAAGGATGATTACTTTTGTTTTACTTTCATTTTGCATAACCATATCATGGTGAAAAAACTAAGAAGACCAAGGATGTCCAGTTTTATGTGGAGGTAATGGATGTGGTCCAAAATTTAGGAGGGGCAAGAAGGTCAATGTATGATCCTGATGAAATTGAGGAAGAACAACAAGAGAGGGACAGGAAAAGTAAAATCAATACCGAGTTTCAAGGATTTGTCAAGAAAGTAAGAGAGCTATGGGAGCAGCCTCATCTAAAATATTTTGAACTAGAGTTTGATATACCATTTAGAGAGCTTGGTTTTCATGGAGTTCCTTTCAAATCCTCTTCTTTTATGGTTCCTACAGTAAACTATTTGGTAGAGTTGGTGGAATTACCTTTCTTAGTAATCGCTATTAGTGAGATTAAGATTATTAACCTTGAGAGAGTAGGACTTGGGAAAAAGGCATTTGATATGGCTATTGTTTTCAAAGATTTCAAGTGGGATGTACTCCACATGTACGCCATTCCTCAATCTTCGCTTGAAGGCAACAAGGAATGGCTGAACTCCATGGATATAAAGTATTATGAAAGCAGAATGAACTTGAATTGGCGGCCAATTTTGAAGAGTATTACTGATGATCCAGATAAATTTATTGAAGATGTTGGTTGGGAATTTTTGAATATTGAAGCTAGTGATTTTGATTTTGATAATTCAGAAGAGTCAGATCAAGGATACGAACCCTTTGATGTAGAAGAGGAATCAGAATCAGATTTCATGTAGCCACCATCAAGAGTGTTACAAGCCAACAAGATGGAGGGAATTCTTATATAAGGATAATTAATACAGGTACCAACTTTAATGCCAACTACAATGGAAACATTGAAATTCCCTAGCAATATTTATGTTAAGGAAATTTCCTCTAGATTGAAGGATTCAAAGCACATCAACCATGTGGTATAGATGATTAAATCCTAGAGATGATCTATAGCAATGAAAGAGTCTGAAAAAGCAGAGAGAGCTACACTGGTGACTCAGGAGAAACTTTAGCTTTCAAAAACAAATCCAATTAGGCTGGTAGACATGTGGATCAAGCCAACATTTGGTGGAAGAGGAAGAAAGATGACTGGAACTCTGGAGGCCCACCATACTGGATTTCGGTATTCAACCATGAGAGTAGAAGAGAGAGTTGATATCATGTATCAAAACATTAAGCATGCATTCTTGTAGCCAGCGGAGAAGGAGGTGATTAATTTGCTTCATTTTCATTTGTATAACCATATCACGACGTGGGAACCAAGAAGACCAAGGATTTCTAGTTTTTTGTGGAGGTAATGGATGTGGTCCAAACTTTAGGAGGGGTAAGAAGGTCAATGTATGATCCTGATGAAATTGAGGAAGAACAACAAGAGAAGGACATGAAAAATAAAATCAATACAGAGTTTCAAGGATTTGTCAAGCGAGTAAGAGAGCTATGGGAGTAGCCTCATCTAAAATATTTTGAACTAGAGTTTGATATACCATTTAGAGAGCTTTGTTTTCATGGAGTTCCTTCAAAGCCTCTGCTTTTATTGTTCCTACCAGAACCTGCTTGGTAGAGTTGGTGGAATTACCTTTCTTAGTAATCATTATTAGTGAGATTGAGATTGTTAACCTTGAGAGAGTAGGACTTGGGAAAAAGTAATTTGATATGGCTATTGTTTTCAAATACTTCAAGTGGGATGTACTCCGCATTGACTCCATTGCTACTTCACTTGATGGCATCAAGGGATGGTTTAACTCCATGGATATAAAGTATTATGAAAACAGAATGAACTTGAACTGGTGGCCAATTTTGAAGAGTATTACTGATGATCCAAATAAATTTATTGAAGATGATGGTTGGGAATTTCTTGGATATGGAAGCTAGTGATTATGATTCTGATAATTCAGAAGAGTCAGATCAAGGATATGAACCCTTTGATGTAGAAGAGGAATTAGAATCAAATGAGAAAGGTTTAGAAGATGAATCTCTTGTGGAGTTAGAGGAGGAGGATGAAGAAGAATATTCCAAGAGGAGGAAGGTAAACATGGATGAATTAGAAGTCAATCCGTAAATGTAGATAAGGAAAAAGGAGATGAGTCTAATAGTGAAGAGGAAAGGTGACAACGAAAGGTAAAAGCTGCAGGGAAGTCTCAGGCACTTGATATTAGAGATTCAAGAGGAATGCCTACCAAGAGGCATAAAGTCAGATGAATTGAGTTCATCTACATCCTTCTACTATTTATTCATGCACATAAACAATCATCTTGTAATCATAAGATTTGAGCTCTATTTACTCATCCTATGCATCAATAAATAACTCAACACAAGAGATGCAAATTGACATATTAACACAATAATATCCAACTAAGTTATTGAAACTCAACTATTGATACCTCATTCTCCATCCAAATTACAAAATCATTCCACTTTTTGTTTTGTAACATATTCTTTTCAAATTGCTTTGGATGGCGGCCATATTTCTCCTCCTTTCAAAACATGGCACATGGACTAGTTAAACTAATTAATATGCAATCATTTACTTTTTCCAAAAAATTAAAAAAAATATCATTTAACATATTAAATATACTTACAAATGTACAAATCAAGGCTCGTAAACCTTTCTGGCCACTGCGATGCATGGCACGAATTTTCTCAAGCCTAGCCTTAGAGGCCTTGTCTTGAAACATATACTAATTTAATTTAACTATGCACAAATAAAATTTAAATATCATTTAATAAATTTGATATAATCTTATGAGAAAATTCAAATACCTGTGTACTCTCCTCACCGGACTTCCTTCGTGCATCGGACTTCTCATATTCTTTTACAAGCTCTCTCCATACTTTCGCACTTACATCAATTGGCCTTTTTTCTGCCTTAGCTCAAGAGGGATTTTTTAATCTTCTTTGTTTGGTTGCACCGAAATCTCTTGCAGTTTTGAGACATTCGTAGCTTTATCTTCTTTACAGACCAACATGTGCCAAATTCATTCTGCATGTCATGGATAACTGCTTTTTTTAGGTGCATGGGTATCTTTGAGAATGACAAATGTAGATGGTCTTTGAACCATTGAAGGCATGATTCCTTCAACCTACTCACAAACATTTTCCTAGCATCATTCATTCATACTTCCCCTGAAACCACCTCGTATTCTATCTTTGTATTGTAGCTACCAATGCAAGATTGAAAACATGGTGTGGTGGAAGAAGTTTGTGTCCCAGGAGTGGAAGTCTCTATTCCCTGTTCCACATTCCTAGAGTTTACTGTCACTGATTTCCTCTTGGATCTTTTTCTCAATCCAAGATTGGTTGGGGAATCAATTGATTCCCTTTGACACATTTGATTTGTTTGCAATGTTTGAGGGGCGTTAATAGATTTTTTTTCTATGTATTTCAGTGCGCTTCAAATTACATTAACTAATTGTTCACCGCTTCTACTCCCAATATGGAAGGCCAATTCCTCGTTATCTTTTACTGGGCCCCATGCCCTATATATATTTTAAATTATATTTCTTCTTTTTAAATTTAGAGAAATAAAAAGTAAAAAGTGAAATCTAAAGTAGAAACAATGGAAACATTTACAAATCTATAAATTGACAACAGTCTACTCCTATTATGGCTAGAGTTTGTTGATAATGTCAGCTTCCTCCATTGCTTGGATATTTGAGGCGCATTTTAGGGAAAAATTATTTCATCTGTCCGTGGAGGCAAACGAAGTACACATTGTCAGGTATGAAAGTTTTTGTCTAGTTTGTGGTATGAAAGTTTTGTTTTGTGGGAAAATATGTTCGCTGGGTTTGCTTAGTGTTGATAACCTAGGGAAAATATGTTCGCTGGGTTTGCTTAGTGTTGATAACCTTATCATGAAAACTCTTTCATGATGCAATCTTGCATGAATTTTTCATGGCATCGGTGACTATGGCGCAGTTGGGATGTTCAAGCGTTTTTGTGTTTATTTCGCTAGCTTTCTCAACAAAGTGACCGATCCAATTCCCAAATTTTCCAAGCAGCTCACTATTTCCTTTGATACTCCGTGTTAGGAAATAATACAGAGGCATCCTCGCTTTGTGCTATAATATTTTGAGCCAAAGCTCAAATGGGTAGGGTAATTTTTTTTGTTGGTTTCTCAAAGGTTTTACAATTTATAATGATGGGACAATTTAGAGGTTGCCTGGACTAGTTAGGCCACGAACTAGTAAACAATCACAAATTCAAATGCAATACAAAGAGTAGTAAACAATCACGAATTCAACCAAGAATTTTTTTTTGTAACCTTACCTATGGTGTCGCAAACTAAAACGAATTTCTCATTAGTTGTTGGTAGCGCCCTACTCTCCTCTTTCACACGACGTTTTTCCCTTTTTTGTCGTCTGATTTCTTCCTTCACACGGGAAAGTTATAAATTTTCAAAAAAAAATTAATAGTCAATGCTTTAGTCGGCATTAGTTAACGCCAACTTTAGTGCCAAATTTTGGCCATTAATGTAATTTGTTTGGGATGTATAAGGCGGTGTCAAGTGTGCCTCATTTAGTGCCTATCATTGCTATATAGTGACTATTTTCATTGTTGTATATCATAGGATCCAGAGTGTTGGAAATAATTCCAACTCCTACTTTGTTTTTGTGACCACCGCTGTCCCATGGCTCCTTCATTAGCTCGGTGCGGTAGAGTGGTTTTTACCACGGTCCTGCAAGGTGCTTCATCCTTCTCAGCAATAGTGCGATGAAAGCTTCAGTGGTGGCACACGATTCTTCCTTCTGTTCTTGGAAATGTTGCGGTGACTCCCGCAGTCCCTTAAGTCTTCTACCATTGGTGTGCGGTAGTGCAGTGACCACCATTGTCCCGCAACTTCTTCATTAGCTCAGTTTGGTAGAGCGGTTTTTACGATAGTCCCGCAAGTTTCCTTTTCCTTCTCAGCAGTAGTGCGGTGAAAGCTTCTGTGGCATAATTTTTATTCATAAAGGCCATGGAGAGAGGACATGGACATCATAGAAATACTAAATCGCTGAGAGGAAAGTGGGTGGAAATAGATGAGCCAATGGAATCCGAAGATACAATAGAAGTAAGAAGAGAAAGCAACCTCAACCAAAGGAGGAAGGTGTTTATGAATTCACAAATGCTACAACATAGAGGAGATAAAGTCATTTTTTTCCATGAGGCCTCTGAGGTCAAACTTATTGGTTGAAATGCACAGGAATGGTGATTAAATGTGATTCTATGATCAAGGTAAAAGTTTGAAAATTAGGATAGCCAAAACATGATATCAATATGTCAAATATATGACTAAAGTGAGGTTTTGTGTTGGATGGAATATTCGTTGAAATGATATAATTGGTGTACTAAATATTATTTACTATGTTGTGTATTATAGGGGCGAGACGAGGCCATGGCAATAGATCATGTTATATCAAATGAGGACACAATGGATGAAGTGGGACATCAGGTACTCAAATTTTGACTTAACTTAGGAAAAAATGATCTGATGGAATTTTGTGATACATCCATCTTTTTTCACAGTATTATTGAAATTTATTATGTATTATCCAATCTTGACATAAATTAATGCATGTTGTTGATTATTTTAGATGGAGATTGGAGCAAATGTAGAGCCTAAGCGTTCAACTAGCAAAAGAACAAGATATGTATGTGGATGTGGACCTAAAACTGTTAAATCACATAGACGCTAGTGGGTGGAAGAGGATATGATAATGGATATTGCAGACACAACAAATGATTGCATTGAAGAAGAGGTAGGTCAGGACTATAGTACATGGGATGAATACTTTGAGAAAATTGTTGTTTGTGGATGTTTTGTATGTCGTGGAAAGAAATAATTCAAATGAGCAATTGTACAAAGAAATTACATATATGGTGAGCTTCTAGTCAGTAGTATGCCTCCTACAATCGATTCAAATCCAATAGGAACTGTGGTGTGGAATTTTTGAATTTGATATAAATAACATGTATACTTTGTTTAAACATTGTTTTATATTATTTAAATAACCAATTTTTTCTTAATGGATACTTGCAGGATAAAGTTCTCGGTTTAAAGTTTTTGGATCACCGACTTCTAGCCTAGAGGGCAATGATCATTTATTAGATGATACATCTAACAAAAATATGTGCCAATATACCAGCTCAGAAGATGAGGAATTGACAAAAATAAGTAACAGAACAAGAACCAGTGTGAAGATGCATAATTTGCTTAAAGACAAGGGAAAGGTGGACTACATACCCTATGAGAATGAATGTGATGGAGATGATGACTTGCCCCTAAGTTTGAGATCAATTTACAAAGAGACATTTGATCGTCGACTATATTGTGCTTGGCCTAGTGATCAACAACTACCTAGAGTGTATGAGGTGTTTCAATTTTGGGGATACAACTACATGATACGACCCTCCAATATTCATGGAGCGAATCTAGGCCTCTTTATTGTCCAAAATGTACATGTGGGATCTAAACATAGAAACAATTCAAAACAAATCACTAGGAGATTAATGCCATAGTATGGTCCATCATATTATAGTGGTGAATGGAGAAGGCTACTAGAATATAAGCCTAGCATGTCAAGATATGGTCTAAATTCGAATATGTATACACATCGTCTCCAGTTGGAAAGTGGAAAAGAGAGAATTATCTGAGGTCATCTTATGTATATATATGGGCGTGCATACACACACAAAAATATTGCGGGATTTATAAATAGTAGTAAGGGAAGGGACCCCTCTTGATAGGTCAGTGTCAATTTGTTGAGGGTTATAAATGATAAAGATGGAGATATGGAAAGAGAGGTTGATATATTTATAATGGTTGAGGCTATTATGGAACTTACCATTGGGGATGATTTATTGATTGATTACCTTCTTAAAACACACTCACAATAGAAAGGGAAGAGCAAAAGGTCACCACAGGATGTTCTTAAGGGCAGAAAGCAAAAGAATAATAAATGAGTGTGTTGATGATGTTTTATAAACTATGTTGTCAAAATTGTGTTTTATTTAAATTATTGTATAAAAAGGTAGTCTATAAAATAATGTTCCATTATTCAATTGATATATATATGTTCATACAATTTATATTTTTATTTTTTAAGCCATATTTGATTATATTTCTTTGAAATTGATACATTTATGATTTATCCAATTGTTGGAAAACATTAAATAATGCTTGTGTTTGTTGATAGATAGAAGATGTTGATGAAAAACATACTAATACCCATGATCCAATTAGGTTATTAAGATTTGGATGAGATGATCCAAACCATCCTTTAAACAATACCAAGGTGAAAAGAGCAAGTTTGAAGAGATTACTACCAACTGAGAAATTTGAAGAGCTAATGAGATCTGCATACACTGATGACATGCCACCTAGCCTTAATGATGATGATGATGATAGTGAAAATGTAGTGCATGAAGAAGGATTGAATGAAATTCTTACAGGTTTCTTTGGGAATGGAAACAATGATGACAATAATGATCATATGGTTGAAAGTAATGATGATAGTAGGGGTAATTACCACCAACATAATATTGATGATAACATCCTGAAAGACTCCATCAAGCAAGCAATGAAGACACCTGTGTTCAAATCGGGTGCAAGTAGAGACCTCAAAAGTACATGCACATTAATATTATTAGAAATCAAGTCACTATTTGGTTGGTCATACAAAGGGATTCACTACTACTAAAGTGAGTTGAAATTGAAATTCTTACTTTGCATTGTCAATTGGTGTACATAATTAAGTAAGCATTCATCAACTTTGTTTTATATTTATTTAGGGGGATTTAAAACACTTATATTGTATATAAATAGTCATAGTATAGATTGACATATCAAACATGTTCATCATAAGTCAAACATTCAATTGATTTGATCTCTAGCAATCTTACGGGGCACTAAAACTAAAATATTCAAGTGAAGAATGTGTTGCCATCAACTTGTAGAGAGGCGCGTCTATTGTTGGTTGAGTTGGGGATTGAATTTAAGAAAATTCATTCATGTAAAAATGATTACATTTTATACAGAGATGAATATAAAAATAAGGTAGAATGCCTTGTATGCAAAGAGAAGATATATTGTACAGATGTACAAGGTCCTACAGTTCCAAAGAAGGTTTTACGTCACATGCTAATTATACCTAGACTTCAATGAATGTTTTGTTGCAAGTCACTTGCACAACTGATGGACTAGCATGCAAAGAATGGGAAAATATGGACTCATGTGAATTTCAGTCGACTCCAAAGCAATGAAACACATAGAGGAAAAATGACCAAGAAAATTCAAAGATGAACCCTGTAGTATCAGGTTTGGTCTTGCAATTGATGGAGTGTGCCCATTCTCTTTCCTAGGCTCAAATTATAGTATTTGGCCAGTCAGATTGATAGTATACAATATTCCCCCTTGGATGAGTGTTAGAAAGGAGCACCTTATGTTGACTCTCATTGTTCTAGGAAAACATCAAGTTAAAAACATGGATGTTTATCTTCCGCCTTTTATTGATGAGATCCAATTGCTATGGAAAGGCATAAGAATGTATGACTTATCATGTCCTCCATAAAATAGGTCCTTCATGTTGTATGGTGTGCTATGTTGGACTATTCATGATTTCCCAGGACTTGGTGTTTGTTCTTGTAAGATAAAATATTTACATATTTACAGTCATAATTTATTTTGATCCCAACTTTCATACTTAGTTTTATACTATTTTTTTGATGTTATTAACATTACTTATTGAATTGTAGGACTTCAAACAAAGGGGATATTTGCATGTCCAATATGTGCAAAACAATTTCAAGGGTGGTATTCTAAAGATCTACATAAATTTATTTACGCAAACAATAGGGTTTTTCTACCACTAGATCATAAGTTTAGAAATCGCCTGAAGAATCAATTTGATGGAAAAGTTGAAAATAGAGTCCCTCCCATGACTATGGGTCTAGGTGATTGGCTTAAGAAGTATCAAGATGTTGAATTGAAATCTTGGGAGGATTTTTTTGATCGGGGTGATTCAATTGAAGAACCAAAAAAAGTTGTAGTTAATATGCCAGAAGGAATGAAAAGGAAATCCATATTTTATGAGCTCCCTTACTGGAAGGATCTATTAATATCTCACCTATTAGATCCTATGCACATCTTCAAAAATTTCCCAGATTCTATATTTCAACATATATCAGGCAAAGAGAAGGACACCTTGTCTTTAAGGAGAGATATTGCTCTTTCACGTACCAAAATTAATAGAAAACATTTATGGCCAAACAGGGAAAATGAAACATATGTAGAAGCTCCATGGATTTTGAAAAAAAAAAAGAGCTAGACCAACTAAAAAATGTCATCCATTCAATAAGGACACCTATTGTTTGTGGGTCATCATTGGCTAAAGCTTTGGAGTTAATTGGACATATCACATGATTTAAAACACATGATTTTCATAATTTTATGAAGGTATTATATATCATCATTTAACATTTCTTGGTAACATTGATTAAATACTAAATATATTTTGATATTTTTGTTGTGTGAAAAAAAAAATACTAATGACCTTTTCATAAATGTGTTTGATAGCATATCATGCACCATTGGAAATTAGGGGATTCTATCTTACAGTTGACTTAAGGAATGCCATAAGTTGATTGTCAACATTTACAAGGTATGTAGTTATATGAAATGTTCATTTTGTGAGAGACATAGAATATTAAATTGCATTTTTAATTTTTTTGACTAAAGGTTCATACTAATTTACTATTCTTATATTAGGTGGGTGACCTCCAAGGAGATCCATGAATCTGAAGTGCCAAAGTGGAAGAAGGAAATTGCAAAAATTGTATGTGTATTTGAGAAGGAGCTCCCTACAAGTTTCATGGACCTACAAGTCCATTTACTTATACACCTAGTTGATGACATTGAATTGGCGGGTGTCATATCAACGAGGTGGATTTTTTTCTTTAAGAGGTATATGGAAACTCTTAAAAGATGTTTTCAATGAAAGGCACATCCAGAGGGTTGCATGGCTGAAGGGTATGTATTGAATGAAGCATTTTTCTTCCTATGTGAATTCCTTGGTAAGGATTTTGAAGATGGGCCACGTGTTTGGGATGAAGAATGAGCATAAGATATTTTTGATGGAGAAAAACCACAATATAATGGTGTTCAAGTAGAAATTAGTAAGTAAATTCACCATCAGTGTGGTTATTTTTCTTGCAATCATTAATTTACTCTGTAATTTATTTTTCAAATTAACAACATGACATTTGGAGTTTGAAATAAAAAATTTGACATGTAATAGGTGTAGACGAAAGTTCTATACTCGACAAGTTCATTCTGTACCGCATGGACTTTATGAAGAAATGGATTGATCTATATGATAAAAAGAGAGAAGTGTTAGAAGCAAGGAGACAGTTTAAGAGATCGAACCCAAAGAATACTCCACTTCCCACTGATCTGCTTGGGGAATGGGGAAAATATTGCACACTAAGTGGGTTCTTGAACAGGTCAAAATCAAATAGAAGATGCGAGTATAGATTCAGACATAATAGAAGATGAAATCAGCATGTCTAGAGGATGTGAAAGAAAGGTACAATTGGAATTTTACAAAATGTTGTTTCCTTACAGTTTTGACACTATTAAATATTTTAATATTCGTCATTATATTTTTTTCATTGAAATAAATGGTCTTTCCTGAGGCAGGAAATATCCAACAATGTGGGCACATAGTGCGACATTATAAAATTGTAGAAAGTGTAGATGTAAAGAGGCAATCCTTCCATTGTGGCATCATGGTTGGCTTCAAGAAATCCAGTCAATCAAGCTCAAAAGATAAGAATATAATTGAAGGGAATCTACAATATTTTGGGAAAATACAAGAAATTATTGAGTTGGATTATCGCTCTTTTAAATGTTGTATTTTAAGTGTAGATGGTATGAAGCATTTGAGAGGACATGAAGACATGATATCCATAGTGGATTGTTTTCTATAGATTCCTCATTCTTCCTACTAAGAGATAAGAGCCTTATGTTCTACCAATTCATTGTGAGCAGTGTTCTTTTAACTCAAACAAGTGGTAGTGATGCATTCCAATCTATTAATTCATAGCTTATTGCGAATATATACATGTGTTTATTAATCAATAAAATTGTTATAACATACGTCTAATATATGTATGTCGTTCATGTGCAGGTATTTTTCTATGAAGATATTTTGGACCTGAAATGGATATTTGTCATACATTATGATCCAATATTAAGGCATGTATTTGACAAAACATTAGTGGATACTGAGCAAAACAATGATGGCCAACAAAATGAGAGAGGGATTAGAGAACATCGAAGAAATTGACATCCATGATGATGTTGAAGATGGTTATGTTCAGGCACAAGAAGACAACAATCTAGAGTTAGATGATGTTATGGAAGACAACAACAATATGGATGAGTATAGAAAATGATGATCAAATACATGCACTTTAACAATATAGATGGTCTCTGATCAAATTTGTATTGATAGAAGATGATGCGAGTCAAAGATGAGGATGATGATAATATTAAATACTTGAAAGAAATGCTTGAATATTGGCAATGCTACCTTTAGGATGAAGCATTGCTTGGCGGAACAATAATAATGTTGACAAACCAAGACACATTTTGAGTGTGCAATCCATGTTTAAAAGGATGATTCTTATGGCCTAACTTTGAAATGCTTGGTGACCAGTAATTCAAGTGCTAAACTATAGAACCGCCACTCTCAATTTTGATGGTATATAACTTGTTTATTAGAGATATTTTATTAACTATAGATTTAGCTTGATATGTATCTCCCAATTTCTTTAAAATAAGTGTTATAATGGTCTCTTCATGTACATTCAACAATATTGAATTAGCCAAATAGAGTCTAATGAGACTCTTATCTTTTTTTCTATTTTTTCTGCCTTATTATGGCATTCCAATAGGCTTTTATCTATCTACTATAACCCATATTAATTCCACATGACAGAATTAATTCCACATGTCATAATTGCATCATCAAATAA
>VDFB02159858.1:0-26710 GCA_007258455.2 Sequoia sempervirens
TATGATCCTATACAAATAAAAATTCTAATAAAGTTATCATATTTTATTAAATTTATTGATGATTATTTACAAAAGTGTTGGGTGTGTTTTTAAAGAAAAAAGATGAAGCATATGATACATTTAAAAGGTTTAAAGCTCTCGTAGAGAATGATAGTGGTTGTAAGAAAATTCTTAATAACCAATCATGGAGGATAATGATTTTGATAGATTTTATTGATTAAGGTAATATGCATGGTGTCAAAAGGCAACTCATGATTTCCTATAAACTTCAAAAAATGGAGTTGAATGGAAAAACTACATAATGGTTGAAATAACAAGGAGTATGTTATAAAAAATGGATTGAGAAAATGTTTATGGGCTAATGCAATTGCTATTGCAATACATATTCTCAATCAAATTCTAATAATGCACTTGATATGATGACTCTTTATAGAGAATGGTATAAAAAATCCTAAAGTTAACCATTTTAGGGTTTATGATTGCTTAGTTTATGTTCATGTAGCTCATTGAAAGAAACAAAAGTTAGATCCAAAAAGTGAACCTTGCATTTTTTTTAGGCATAGTGACCAAAGGAAAGCTTATGAGTTGTATAATTCTCTTACTAATAAAATTGTAGTTTCAAGAGTGTTATTTTTTATGAAGGGGGAGTACATGGTTTTCTAAAATACCATGTTTAAAGATAAAATATATTTTTAATAGTGTTATTACTAATAATTTTGTTAATGAGAAACTCATTAGTATTTCCATTCCAAGTCCTACAAGTCCATCAAATAGCCCTTATATAATTTTTCTATTCCAAGTGCAAGTCTAGCTTCAAGTCCTAGTTCTTCAAGGAAAATAATAATCCTAAGTATAAGTTATTGGAGGAGTACAATTCAAAAACATTCAACGAAAATCTAAGAGGTGAGATGGTAATTTTTTCTTTATTTTCATAGGTTTTGATTTTGAACCATTATGTTTTGATGATGCATGTACTAATGGTGTTTGGGTGTAAGAAATATATGAAAAAATGGATGAAATTTATAAGAATTATAGTTAGGAGCTTACAAAGCTTCCATATGATAAGAAACATATTGGTACTAAGTGGGTCTACAAAACTAAGTATAATAGTAATAGTAGTGTTAAAAGAGATAAGCCATGATTAGTTGCAAAGGAATTTACACAAAGGTATGTGATAGATTATGAAGAGATATTTGCACTAGTAGAAAGAAAATATACCATTAAAATGGTGGTTTCATAGACACCAAAAAAGAAATATAGTATACATCACATTGGTTTGAAAAATGTCTTCTTCAAAGGGTACTTAGAATATAAAGTCTTTAAAAAGTTTAATAATGATTCGTATGACTTGATGTAAGCACCATGAGTGTGATATGTCATAATTGATGGATATTTTCAACAAAATAACTTCAAGAGAAGAAAGAGTGGACCTACCCCTTACTATAAGCAAGAAGGTAATGATATCCATATTGTGAGTTTTTTATGTTGATTATTTGTTGTATATGAGTAGTACTAATGCGAAAGATGAATTTAAAATTGCTACAATGAATGAATTTGAAATGAAATATTTAGGTCTCATGTAATATTTCTTAGGAATAGAGGTTCATCAAAGTGAATATGGAATCTTCATTTGTCAAACAATGTATTCAAAGGATATATTGTAGAAATTTAGCATGGTTGGTTGTAAATGAGTCTCTACTCCAACTACTCATGGAGTTCTTTTATGTAAAGAATATTATGTTGAAATAGTTAATGAGATAGGTTACAAAAGTATTTCTAAAATTTTGATATTATTAACTCATGCAAGTCCAAATATCACTTATTTTCTCTTGTTTCAAAGTATATGATCGAGCCATCTAAAATGCATATGTAGGTAGCCAAGAGAATATTGAGGTATGTGAAAGTAATTATCATTTTTGTATTCATTATTATACTTCTAAATATTTTAAACTTGTTGTCTAAGTTAGTGGTTTTTTATTGGGAAGGTAGTTTGGATGACCAAAATATCACATTTGATACTTATTTTTCACTTGGTTCAAACTTGTTACATGAAACTCAAAGAAGCAAAGTTTGGTTACTCTTTCATCTAAAGAACTAGAGTATATTGCAATTAATTTCATAGGTACACAAAAATTATCAAAGAACTTAGGGAAAAATAAATTCAACTTACAATGATATTTTATGATAACATTTAAAGGAATCTAATAGGAGAAAATTTTCCAACACTAACCAAATAAGAGAGGCATGCATCTAATATCTAACAATTTGAAAAAACAAAAATAACTACAAAAGCATTCACCACAAGCATGATATTTACCCTAAGAAAATCCTTTTTGAAAAACCCCAATCTCCAAATTTTGAAATTGATATTCACAATATCAAACCCAATTACAATAGATCAATATGATCAAGCCTTCACAAGAGAAAAAAACAATATAAGTTTGGAGAAATTTCAGCAACATAACTTTCTTATAAAATCATAAAATCATAAAAAAAATATACATCTCCAAACTATGAAACATTATATATAGGCAAGACCCAAAACTAGAAACCACCAATAGTTTGTAAATTCAGATGAGAATTATGGGCTAAAAATGACACCAAAATCTCCATGCCAATGTCAAAATTAAGGAGAGAAAAGTTAGAAACTTTCTCTTTTTATTAAAATAATCTACTTGTGATTTTTATTTTTTTTAAAACTAACACATGCAAACACAAGACATTCCTTATCTTGTCAAAGTCCGCATTTAAATTCCTCTTTTCATACTCTTTTTAATCCAACAACTCTTATCTAGCTTAGAAATTGTCATAGCTACATTTAGCAACTTTTAGAATAATTAAATCATAACTGCAATTTGTCAAATTAAAATTAGGTGTGATAATATAATACAATCAAATAATTAAATACAAATATTGGAAAAAGAAAAGATGACACATTTTCCCCAACAAACATGAAAAACTATCAGTGAGCAAGAATCTAATCCATTACTTAGATCAAATTATTTTGATTTGAAATTTGATTCAAAAGAAAAATATATAATTGAAATATATAAACACTAAAAATAATGTTGGCTAAAAGAGTTGCAAATATTTTTATTAAACCAGTTGCAAAAATCCATGTTTTGAAACTTCAAGATCAAATTGTAAATCTGCTCAACATCAAGGGAAGTATGTTGATAAGTGATACTGGCTGCATTTTACAAGAATTTTATGTATAAAAGTTGCAGCTTAAAAGTAGATGTTCACTGTCTTTTGATTCTTTGTTTAAGTGATTTTGGAGCGACATTTTATTTGCAGACTACTTTTCTTGTTTTATTTGCTTTTGTGCTGAATATGTCTAAGGGTCAAAGTTTTCTCTTTCTGTTATTACAATTAATTATCTGGTATAAGGAGCAGGTTAGTCTCAAAATCTTCAAAACCGCTTTATTAAAATTAGGGGGAAGCTGAATTGGGCGCGGATCTGAATATCTGACTGTTAATCTGACATACCTGTTTTCTTCACCCTCCGTAGCAGTAAAGGAATTGGGAATTGCCTATGCAGCATAGATAAAACGGTGATTTGACCGTGTTTATTAATTATTTTTTTATTTTTAATTAATAAATACGGTCAAAATGACCGTTTTGTAGGCTGCGTAGACATTCCCCTGAAGGGAATTGTAAACAAATACTTAAAAGATGTACAAGTCCACAGATGCTATTCTGTTGGCGCAAATTTCAAAACATGTAAGATGCAGTTTATAGCAGAGTGATTTTCATAGAGCTTGGGGTGCATGTACTCCCATCACGTATAATATTTTTGACAGGAAATTGCGAAATTCGAATTCTGTTGGGTCGAAAACTGGAAATCGTTTGATCTTTTCTGACCAACATCAGATGACCTCTACTGCTTGGCTTATCATGGTCTCCTTGCCACTTGCGAAGCACACTTTCAACAGTTACTGTTATTTATACCCAGCAAAGGTATCATTTTCACAAACCAGAGTAGAGACTAAAGCAACACCGAGAGCAATGAATCTTCTAACTAATATAACTTACTTTAAACTGGTATTCATTTTCCAAGTTATAAGGCTCACGATGGAGTTCGGTTTCAACATTGAAGCTCTTACGGTCATCTATGTTTATTAGGATTGGCAGCAGATCCAGATCCAGCTGCTCTATGCTCTTGTCCTTCATTATTTACAACTCTTGCGTGTGAATGAAGTGATAGGTGAACTAGTCAGCGGTTCTTCTTGAGAGCAGGAGGTTCCCGAATTCAAATCCTAAACGTTTTGTCAGTTAAAATATAAACCGTTTAACCTTGAGCAGAGCGTGCTTTATCAAGATAACATCTTGATTTAGTGATAACGAGAGCAATGGACTACCTCCTGGTGAGATGATTTATTTTCTCAGCATTCAATCAACATGTGTTTAGAGTAATTTGAAGGAGGGTTTTTTTTCTCATCTTCCCTTGGCTTAGCACCTTCAGCTCTGGTAAAAATGGCCGACACAGGGCGGTGATCCGAAAATCTACTCTCTGCCCTCTCATATGACACTTGCTTCATTCCTTTCCCATACCAGAGTACCCGATCACACCTGCGAAAGGAAAATGAAACTATATGGGTTGAAGGTTTGGGATCTGATCAGGGTGAGGTTTGAAGAGACAAACTACACGTATTGCATGGTCATACCAGGCTGGAACGCGGCTTTTTTCCCCTGGTTTGTCTTGGGTTCCGCAGTACTGGTCAGAATGTGCAGCATATTTGTATGTTGGGGCGAAATTCAAATGCCCTTCACGCCACCCTTCAAATACTCGTCCCGCCTTTTTCTCTAATTGGAGCTGCTATGACCACAAAGAAAAAATACTCATTTAAACAAACAGCTCGGGAGAATTTCATGAGTGCAAGTCAGCTTGTTAGCAGATAATTCACCTGATCGCTCAGTTGCAGTGCCTTCCAATCTTTTTTATGGATAAGAGATTTGGCTTCCGACTCTGCTATGTTCAACCGGTAATTCAAGTCGCCCAACCAGACAATGCAACTGCAGCGAAGCAAATTACTTAAAACCTTTGGAGAAAGAATTACTTAAACGTACCTATTTCAACTTACTCATGTTCTTCAATGGTTTGAGGCAACTGCAAACCGAATGCGAAATCTCGAGGAAAACAGGTTCTCTTTAGGATCTGTGCAACATCGGAGTTCCGGTGGATTAAGTCACCTTGTTTCTGACCCGAAGCCAGGTGTGTGCACACAAAGCAGAAGCTCGCCTGATGAAGTGACAAGCTTACGGAAACAGATCCCTGAGAGAAAACAGCAAGCGTTAAGAATCAGTACAAACAACACTTTTTAACAGGGTGGAATTCTCAATGGAAAAGAGCAGAGAGTGAACCTTGTTGCCTAGGCAGCCTAAGATGCCGCATCCCACGCAGGAGACTTTCAAATCCCGGATGTGATGCCTCACCTCGGATTTCACCCATATTGTGATGAATATTCCCACCATTTGTTTGCTTGCAACTCTTCTGTAACGCTTTCTCTCGTTCCACAGCCCGTCCAATTTTAACTTGTCTATGCCATGGGCATCTTGCATAATCCGTTCTCGAACCAGCGATTCTTCTCCATCGGAAAAGGGAAAGCTTGCGCTTTTCGGGATAAAATCGTTTTGTGGCGCAGCCCTTTTGTTCAACACGCACCGGATTAAAGCGTCCCATTTATCGGCCGCCCGGCTGTTTTCTGCACCAAAAACTTTCCCAGCCTTGAGCGGAACGATCTCCTGGAGCCTGTTAATATTACCCTAACATCAACATCAGAATTTACACAACGTTGAATTTGCCAGTGCCAATTAAGAGAATGCATACCCAATAACAAATATATCGCATGAATCTTTCGTGTTAAACCAGTCCTCCAAATCCGAAGTGTCCTCCGGTGTTCTTCCACCAACGTTCCAAGTCCCCACAAACATCCTGTTTGACATAATTCTTTAACTTTTCAGCATGCACAATCAAATTGCTCTACGTCACAAATAGTTTTGGAATAAAAACCTGTAATTGTAATTATCGACACATTCCATCAATAAAGTCTCCGACTGTCCCCGCAACAGCGCTGGACAACTCTGTGGTGATTTGTCTGCAAAATTAAGAACTCCCATTCAATAGATATAACATTCTATATATAACTATAACTATTATTAATAGATGCGCTTATCTAATGTGGTATTTACCGAGTGTAGGAACTCCATTGGACAAGTGGGCATCATCTGCTTCGTCCTCTGCATCGCTCTTGAATTTGTCTCCGCCTGATTTCAGGCGAAGCCATTTGTTTGCCATCATTCGAGGCCACATTACTTCATCAACTCCTCAATGTCAATACACATGCAGTTGTACACCACAAAACATAGGTACCTCTCCCAATGTCTTTCAATGGCGAAGTCCTCCTTAATCCTTCCTTCGTCTCAGCAATCAATGCAGAGAGAGGGGGAGCGGAGTGTTTATTCCTCTCAACCGTAATTACGGCGAAGGCGTGTTCTATATGAGTTCTACAAACTCATTTTGTCCATCAACGAATGAAAAGTGTCGAGAAGCCCGACAAGGTGCTTAAATGCATCTCAGTCGTACATAAATTTTTGCCAAATTTTCGGCTATTTTAGCCGCCTTTTATTTCTTTCCCCACCGCTATTGGTTTCCCCTCCTCCAAACTCTTCCTTGCTGCCCATTTCTCCACCGCCGAATGCGGTCTGCGCACCACATGCTGTGTTTAAACAAGGGTTTTTTTTAAAATTCGCGTATTGGAAACTATAGCCTTAAATGATGTGGATTTTCGTGGCATTTGGACAGGATATCCGCATATATACCATGTGATTTGGCCATTATATAGCCTAAAAAAATACAGCCTCAATATGGAGGGGTATACGTATATGATACGTGAGTATTTTTTTTAAAACATTTGCAACCGCAGACATAAGTTTAGTCCTTTTTACACATTTTATTATTTATTTGCCACTTAGGCAAACGCTTACCACCCACTTCCGTCCTCCATTTCCATTTTTTAAAATATGAATTATAAATTGTTTTAAAAAGAAATTATTTACGATGTTATATCTAAACCAAAATATATTTTAATAAATTGTAATATATTGTTTTTATTTATATTTTATATTTCTTTAATATACTTGTGAAATTATATTTTACTAGAATATTATATTTTATTAATGTATATTATATATTAAATATTTATATAAATATTATTTATATTTATTATTTTATGTATATTTCAATTACCTTTATATAAAATTAATTATTTGATATATTTTTAAATAATATTTTATTTATTGCAAAATTAATTTTTAATTAAAATATTAAATATTTTTTATATGTTATTGAATTATTTATTTATTATCTATAAAAAATTATATGTTTTAGTTTATATTTTATAAACTATTAAATATAATATAATAAATAATGAATTTATTACATTTTAATATTTTATATAATGTAAATTATTAGATATTTTTTAAAATAATATTAATTTTATTAGAAAATATATATATTTTTTAAATATTATATATTGCATATTTATATATATGTTATTTAATTATGTATTTTTTTACATATAAACTTATATTATAATTATATTTATTATCTTATATTATATAAACTAATAATGTAATATATATATACATCCCCTGTCTCTATCCCCTTACTCCCTCTTTCTATCCCTATCTCTCCCTCTCTTCCTATTCCAAACATAACATGAGCCTATTGATAATGGAACCTAATTACCTTCTTGATTAAGAAGTTATTTTTTTATCTCCCCTATATGTCTCTCTATCTCTACATCTCTCGCCCTTTCTCTTCCCATATATCTTTATCTCTCTCCCTCTACCTTCCCCTATTTCTCTCCATCTCTCCCTCTCTCCATCTCTATCTGTTTATCCACATCCCTCTCCTCCACCTCCATCCCCATACCTATCCATATCTTCTTCTTTATCTCTATATCCTTACCTCTCCCTTTCTCGCTCTACCCCCATCTCTCACTCCCTCTCTCTCCTTCCCTCCATACTGCAAACATAAGGTGAGCCTAATTATCTTCTTTATTTACAAACTTTTTTTTTCAGTCGTATTTGGATACCTGTAAGTGGATTCATAGTCCATTTGAAGCTATCATTTCTCCATTAAGACCTTTCTTGAACAAACATAATTTCCTAAATGACCTACTAATTGACCTCATGTACTACAAAAATATATTAAAAAAATAACCTAAATTTTTCCTAATTGACCTTCCACACCTCTTCGGCGTACCCATTGCACACCAAGGTGCAATTGCTAGTTACTCGTCATTCCCCAGTGTTGTATGAATGCAGACAACACAAGTGGAGGAGGATACGGTCTCCAGTGTGGATGCCCCACCGACAGGCTTTGGTGATGGTGACGAAAGGAGCACGACTGTTTTGGCGTATGGAAAGAGAAGAGGCGCTGGAATCCTCCGCAAAAAGGGGCAAAGTGAGGGAGTAAGGAAGAATATGACAATTATGGGTGGGAGTCGGGCGATGGATATGTCAGCCTTTTCTGTATTCCTCATTGATTGGGCGCTTCTTGAAGGATGTTTGGATACCATGGGCGAGGGTCGGACGATGGGATAATGGATATATTCAGTGAATACTAGACTGAGCGCCACATGAATGTCTCTTTCAGACTTTATCGACCTCTAATTCCCGGTCCACGCTGCATCACTAGATATTTCTTTTAGATCACGTTGTTAACGTACTATTATTGAAAATGTCATAAATCGCATTTTGACTATTTAGTTTTGTCTTTAATTTGGGGCAGTGTCTCAATTATTTACAGCGCAAGAAATGTATATGTTTTTCATTTCAATAGTATTGAATTACAAGTTCATCAGTCGCAATCGCCAACTCAACATTTCAGCCGGTACTTATTTCTTATCATAAATTAACAACATAACATTAGCACCTTAAATCATACATCCAACTTGGACATTGAAATTTTCTATACAAGCATTACTCCCATTAAATTATACGCGCAATCAGATTTTGTCGTAATCTTTGCACATTTTCAATATATTACTATAAATTAGGGGCAACCAAATTTTAGCAATTTATGTCATACTGGGTCAAAATATATCTAATAGTCGAAGAGGTTCAGTCAAAGAAGGCTCCTGCTCCTATATTGGGTAGCTACAAATAATTTATAGATGACTTCCATCGAAAAAAATAAAAAAATAATTATACATTGAATAAAACTGATATTGAATGTTGTGGTCAAGATCACATACACAAAGGGAAATGTGAACTTTTATTGAAACCTATTGATAAGTGATGCAATTGTTTCTTGACAAACAGTTGGGGTATTGTTTTCAAGAGATTTTTGGAGCGTAGTTTTTTCTCATCCCTTTATTGTGAAGGGACATTGAAAGTTTAGAAGTTCTTTTTAATCAATTTTATTTATGGATTGTGAATTTTATTAAAATGACATCTTTTGTTTTTAAAGAGTGAGACAATACATATTTAATATGTAATTTTTAGCTTTTGTAGATTCATCGTTTAAGTTTAATATGATTGAATATTTATATTTAGCTGTAAATTATTTTTTTGGCTGAGTATTAATTGGTAACCATTTTTGTATTATTTTAATTAATTATTAGTTGGTTTAGAAATAAACTTTGTTTCAAATTTTTCATTTGGTATCAAGGTAAGTGGGTGTTTGAGATTTGTGGGTTATTTTTTTAAGATCTTTTTAGTAATTGATCATGTTGAAATCTAACTCTTTATCCATTCCAAAATTCAATGCAAATGATTATGATTATTGGAGAATTAAGGTGATGATTCTTTTGATAGAAAAAAACTTACAAAAAATTGTAGAAACATGTTATCAAGAGCTAGCTGATTGGACCACTATTACAATCAATGATAAAATAGTTAAAAAAAAGTTTAAAACAAGAATTCTCAAACCTTATTTCATATCAAATAGTTATATATAAGGTTTTTTTATGAAAACTTAAGATGCAACAATAGCCATGAGATGTTTGGAAGACTCTCCAAGAAGCTGATCAAGGTGGTGATCAATTTATATACATTAAAGAGAGAATTTGTGTAAAGTACCAATCTAATTTTTTTTGTGTAAATTTTAACAAGTATTTGATGTAATGCCAAATGAAAGTGTTGAGTTTATAATGTTTGATAAATCACCCAAATTTTGAAAAATCATAATAAGCTATTTTAAAAAGAATTATGCAAGAAAGATAATGTCAATACTGAAATAACAACTATAAACATATACCTTTGTTGATAAATTTGATATTCTAAAGGATGTGATATCCCTTGTTAAAAATAATTTTGACTATTCTAAAATGATTTGATTAGTATAATGACCTCCTTCTCAGTTCATATAATTTATCTGGCTTCCCACATCATTCTTGTAAAATTTAACCCTTTCATATTCAAAACAATGTAGCTAGAAATAGCTTGAGGTTCTATGCCCTATTTTTTGAACACCTAAAATACTAAGAGGGGGGGTTGAATCAGTATTCCTTGAAATTCAATAACTTAAAAGTGTATTACAAAGCATCTCATTAAACTTGTAGAAATGGAAAGAAACAAATAAAACATGCACCACAACAATCAACAGAAGAACACTGGATTTTATGTGGAAAACCCTTGAAAGGGAAAACCACGGTGAGGATTAACTCACTACATATCATAACCAATTACAATAGATCACAAATTAAAGGAATCACTATCCAAGAACTCGTTGTCTAGAAAATAAAAGGGCTCAATGCCCAAGGAAGATCACTTCTTCTTGAAATACAAGTGAACATGAAAAAAATGGATCACTGTCAGAGTTTGAACTATAAATGATACATCTGCTCTATGTTGGAGACACAGTTCCTTGTTCTACTCAAAAAAATGACTTTACACACTTCATCCTTCACTGTCACTCTTATTTGGATGCACAAGATTACCACTATCACCTTATACTCATCTCTTTACACACACACACACACTAATCATTATGAATTATCCTTCTATATACATATATATCTTCCACAAACATTCTTACCAACAATTAGGTTGGCCTAATTGTATGAAACGTGTGACCCAAAAACCTGTCAGCTCAAACCTCCATTACACATGCCTTGCGAAAGTAACCAAAGTGTGTTCTCCACCAAAATAGGTTGGCATGACCTATAGATACTCCAATGATTTTGGTACATACACAATTTAATTTTGTATGACCCCAAAACCCTTAGGTCGACATCGCACAAACAAACTTCAATAAAGAAACAACTTAAATGAACCAATTGTTCATCCAAAACTTGACACATAGAGCACACAACCATTTGAAACTCAGAATGCACACACATTTGATATCTCTAAGAGCTTCAAAAATCCGCAAACCATAATAATCATCCACAGTGGAATGTAGAGCATTCTAACATGAAATTTGCACTAATAACTCTATCACTACTTAGTCTGATACTCTTTCATTAATTATCTTTTGTTGTGAAAGACATAAAAAACCTAAAAATTTGGATATGAATTCCTTCAATACATACCATTATCACCTCAAAACTACATGACAAGATAATGCAAAGTGGAACAATGTGGACCAAAAAATTGTTCTTCTATTACATAGAAAATACACTATCTCAGTTTGGGACTTAGCCAATTTTCTCAAAAACACTTGGTCTACTCCAACCTAAATTTATACTAATACACCATCAATTATACAATGGGTTGACATCAATGACAAAACCATAAACCATCATGCTTATGTTGCCAACACTATTTTAGTGCACAATAATTTCTATAGCTTCACCTTGCATTTGTTTAATAAAATAAAATCTTGTATATATATTTTCTTGAATCTTAAAACTAGAAGAAAAATAAAATACATAGACAACTCTCCAATATTGAATATTGATTCACCCTAAAATCCTTTTGATTAATTTTTATTATTTCCATTTTAGAAAATTCATGAATCTTGTGTGAGTTCACTTGATTAGCTAAGTGGATTCATCCATGAAAGTGATTGTCATAAGGGTTTTCATCCTTCATCTAAAGACTAAACAAGGTTCAACCCTTCCAAATTGGTTTTTATAAAAAAATGCCAAGAAAACCTTTTTCCATTCCCATTTGCCTCTTCTTATACCCTTTTTGTTGCTTTTTTGAAAAAGAACTTTTCTTTTGTTAATTTTTTTCAATTTTTTTTCTCATTTTCCCCCAAAGTGACAATTAATTTTGTAGACATGCAAAATTCACATTATGCATTCGATCAGATTCGGTCAAATTAGCTCTTGCATTGGATCCATTCATCACCTTCATCCATTTAAATAATTTCATTGCCTAAGGTTATTTAAAATCAAAAAGCCATTTAAATCAAATCTTAAATCATTTTCCAAAGTCCAAAAAGTCAAATCAGTTAATCAGCATTAAATCAGCATAATCATCATTAAATTAATCTAATCCTAATCTAAGGCTAATCCCATCCCACTTGCATTATCTAGACCTAGCCACTTGCACAATAAATCAATTTTATTGATTTATTAAAACAATCTCATTTTCTCTCAACATGATAAGTCAAATAGGGCATTTATTGCTCTTCTTTCTTGTCCCCCTCTCAAAATTAATTGCAAATTTGAATTCAAAATTTCCCCCTCTTGGGCACTCTTCCCAAATCTTGCACATACATCCATCAATCACATGGTGACAAGTGTCCTTCTATCATTGGCTTGATTTTTATCCCACATTGGTCCCTCTTCAACATTCAACATTTTGAAAATCTTTAAATACAAGCATCATCCTCAAGCAAATCCTTCACAATCTTCACAATTTCATGCAAGGTTACTCTCTTCACTTGAGATTTAATCTTGTTCATCATCACTCCACCATCTTCATAGCATTTTCAATTTGAGCTTTTATCAAGGATTGGGAAAGGGTCACTAGCACAAGTGACACCAATCCAACTATGGAATAGGTAGTTTGTTGAATGTTTTCATTATGCATTTGGTTTTCTTTTATCTTTTGTGGCATTTTGGAACATTTGCAATGTATTTCATAGGGGTATTCTTGAAGGATTTGTTGATACTAACCCTTGTTTGAGTATAGTGTTTGCAGATTTTTAAAGGTACTTCATCTTGGCGCTAGAAGGAGGGCATGATTCAGCCATGCCATGATTAATCTCATCTTTATAAGATTTCATTAGATTTTTTCTTTGAGCATTTTTTTTTTTTTTGCTGTTGACGTGGTGGGAATGAATGTTATTATTATGGGAATATTTCTGTCTGTGCATACTTTTGAATGAAGGACATTTCTTTTAGGCACTCTGTCAGACAAGTTTGATGTTGTATGCTTTACTATTACTGTTTTTGTGACTGTCACTGCCTACGCAGCAAGCATTTATAGAATTTGATTGATGAATGTCGTTTGTAATAAGCATACTTACTCACATGCCACTTGTCTCATCAAAAAAAAAAAGGAGTTGTCATTCGCAGATTTTTAGTAGACACTCACTTATGCATAAAGCGTTCTGTCAGATATTCCATGCACTCTACATCTTTTATACTCAGCGGAAGCCTCAAATTGTGACCTTGTGTAAATATTGTCTGAAGATCTGGATCGGATCGGCCCTCCGTTGCCTGGACCATTATCTCTAAGGCTTTGAGCGGACTGATTTCTCCTTATATCACCTCCTCCCCAACTTTGATTATCATCCCCGTCCCAACTGTCCCAACTACCCGAGCCCTGCCACCGAGATCCAGAATTCCCCCCACTCTTTGATTGGGTATCCTTTACATATCCCAATGGAGGTTTTTCGATAGTTTCTTTCTCTACAGGTGGATCCTTCCACGGCCTCCCTTCTGCCAAGGCCTGAATCTTTTCTCTGTAGATTCCTGCAGCTTTGGTGTTATACTTGGAAACAATGTCAGTTTCCTTTGGAATACCATGCTGGGCAAGGAAGGAATTGAGGGCATGATTACCACCCGCCTCCATCTTCTTGATCTGGATCTCAGACCATGAATCCATTGTCACTGATCTCACAAAGCTTATGTGGACACCGAGGCCCCTGTGCTTCCCTGAGCATTCCAAGCACGTGAAGATGCCATAGGACACAGACGCCCATTGGGGATTCTTCTGTGCACAATCCACACACGTCTTGTTGCCTGCTTGTGATTGGAGTTCCCTCAGCCTTCTCGCTGAAGAAGCCATTACAAGGTTATATGTCAAGTGGATCCTCCTCCCTAATAAAGAGACTCCTCAGATGGCGAGCTTGGCAATTGGTGATACAGATTTTAAAAAAAAAAAATAATCATGGCAATGTTTCTAAGTGACACTTTCTGTTTTTACGAGCTACAAATCAGTAGAAACTAGCGCTCCTTAACAGTTGATTGAACGCTGTGAACAGATTCATATTTATCACTGCCATTATTTTCAAAGATAGTGACTCAGTCTTAGAATCTAAGTGTCTTTAATTCAGCAGGTGAATCCAGGCATCATGATTTGGACGTTATGTATTCATCGGGTACAAAAACAAACGAAGGTACAAACGAAGGTACAAACGAACAAAGGCGAAAAGATGCAAAGCAAAAGAGGAGGATTCTTGTTTGAAAACACAATGTGTTTTTTAACACTTTGATTTTTTGATCAATACTACTTCACGAAAGGAGGGAAATGTTTTTTTGAAAACACAATGTGTTCTTTAACACTTTAAGTGTTTGATCAACACTTCACGAAATTGTTTTCCTTTTCGTTTTAGAACATTAGTTTTCAATTGGGGCTAAAACGAACAATTTCATTTTCATTGCAAAGGGCTTAAAACGAACCTTAGAACAAACCTACTAGATTTCGTTTTGGTTTAAAATTGAACAAGGCAAACTTCACATTTGATTTTGGTGCTTAAAATGAAGTCATCATTGCTTTGAGGCTAAAACGAACAAGTGCTTGATTGTGTTATTTTGTCTTTTGAGTGCGTATCCTCTCCCCTTGCGCTTCGTGCGATCTAGGGTGCAAGAGAAACACTCAAAATACATTTTATTGCTTTGAAACACTTCATTTTGGGCTTTGAAATTGAACAATGCTTGTGCGAGTAGAGTAGGGGCATTTTCGCGTACATTCTTTTCTTTGTGCCATCAAAGATCGATCGAGTTACGGATCTTTGCTTTGCTTTGTTTATCTTAGAGGGCCTGCCTGGGAAAAAGTACTCACGCTCGACCGGTAACGGTAAAGCCAAGAGTATTTCCAGGTATATATATGAGGATTTTGGTTAAACGCCATAATCACGCGGTTGGCTCCGACAAGATGGATCCGAAAGGGGACTCTTGCCACGTTGGGTCAACTCCTACGAACGGAAAGTCCTTACTAGAACCTATGTGTTAGAATTTGCCAAAATCCTTAATCTGTTTGTTGGTGCAAGAACGGTCGTTCTGAAGCCGCCCCACAATTTTACGGCTTTTAGTAGAGATGGAAAGCATGCCATGGGAGTTTCATGGGTGTTGATGCTTGGCTGCCCCGTATAAGTGAGTGCCGTGGAGGGGAGCCAGTGGGGTCAAGCATCTAACCATCCGCTAAAAGTAGGCGTAGCTGGACTTGTCCAAGTGGGGACTCAACAAACATTGTCTATCACATCCATAGGGCTTGTAGTTATTCTTTGTTTGAAAACACAGTGGGTATTCGAAAACATTTTGCAAACAAACACTTAAACATGATCATGCAAATTTCAAACCCCTTTTGATAGAGCAAATACCTTTTGACAAATTTAAGTGTTGTTGCCTTCCCTTGGGATTATGTCCTTAGAGGTTTCTCATCACTTGAATTTATATCGTCATTTGCTCTAACTAGGGTTAACCTAGGAAATCCCTTTGCCTCAATTTCTTGGAACTCCCACACAACACTTTGTGGGAAGAAAAGGAATTTTGACATAGGACATCTTTAGTTTGAAACATAATCAAGAAAGTGTATTTGGTAAAAAGAAGTCATTAAAAGCAAAGATAAGCAATTGAGCCCCACACATGTCTTTTCAATGATTTCTCACAAGATCAAGATACAAAAACCCAAGAAAAGGAAACTTAGCCCAAAACAACATCAACAAAGACTCAAAAGGTTATATGATTTTAGAGAAAAGTTGTTGGCTAATTTCTATAGACATGCTTCAAGAGACAACCCCACTTTATATTCATTTTACTACACACAAAATCCAAGATTGTTTCAAGGGATTGGATACCTTGCTTAGGGCATAACACGTTCTTCAATACCTTGGTCTTGTTAAGCAAAAGTCTAAACTAGGGTCATTCTAAGATCAAAACAAACATTCATCCATCAAAAACATCATCAACCATAAACATCTCACCAACATTTTGAGAAAATCTTGACACAACTATGCTAGGCTCCTTTGGTAGACATCAAAACCTTTCAAACATGAGACTTTGAATTCTTCAAACATCAAACATCAAACTTGTTCAACTCAATTGTGTGTGAATGAATCCTTTTGCACATGCTTAGTTGAATTATCACTTTGTTCAAATTAATGGTGGATAGATGCATCCTTCTCCCATCACTAATTTGGATTATCTTTTGGTTAGCTTGTGAGTAGACACATCCTATTCTCACTTCTAGATCAAATTATCCTTTATGAGCATTAGTTATCTTTTTTAGATCATCATTCAAACATCTTGGGGATATCTCTTGCTCAAACATCAACATTCAAAAGATAGAATTCAAAGTCTAAACATCAAACAAACATCAATCAAAGCAAACCCAAAGTACCTAGCATCACATCAAGATTTTCAATACAAATTCAAAACTTCCATTCTCACCCATATATCATACACCTTTCATCTTCACATCTTTGATCTTTTACACATCCTAGTTTGCTCTTTTATGGTTCAAACAAGATCACAACACAAGAGGAACATGGAGTTAAATCAAGAAACATCAACCACAAGTGATCTAAGCCAAAACATTCCAGAAATCCAAAACACACCACTTCCAGACCTCACTATCACTACACACGATCCACAAAAAGAGGTCTTGGTGGAAGACATCACACCAACAGAATAAGTGAGGAAGAAGTTCTTGAGATGCTCAAACAACCAAAACTACAAAAGTTTCTTCGCGCAATGGCTAAAATAAATCCATCAATTCTCAACACTATTGAGGATGAGCTTCTTGTACCAAATGACCAAAACACCCTTCCGCAATCAACCACTTCCATTGCCACCATAGAACCTACTATCAATGAGGATGATACCCTCTTCAACACGCATCAAAACCCACTTTACAACCCACTTGGATTTATCGATACATCTGAGGTTCCTTACCATACCACCTCATCATTTTCCCTTGACACGCAAGTGTCTAGACCTTTGGTACAAGCAAGCTCATCCGAAATAGAGAGACCCTACGGATTTGTCTCTTCATTTGCACAAGAAAATTTTCCACCATTCAAATCATTCACACCTCCCACCACGTCAACACCATATTTTGGTTTAGGGATCCCCCCTTTACCTAAATTTCCACCTTTCCCTAACATAAATCGCCCCATCCAAATCAATTCATCCAACCAAGGGGGTACATCACATCTTTCAACACACCATCCACATCAAACCAACACATGATAGCTAATCAAAATATGGTCTCTCAAATACCCACTATTTCGCTCATCTCTACCATTCCTACCACTTCACCTAGTCCCACCATTCCTATCACTTCACCCATCCCAAATGCACCTATCACCACATTCACTCCAACCACTACATGCACTATACCTCAAACTTCCACTACCCCCATCACACCCCTTACATCGCAACCTCCCACCCACCATCGCTCTAAACACATCTCAAACTTCCAACACAATTCCGATCCCACCACCACCACCACTGCGACCAAGCCAAGTAAGCCATTACAATGCTTCATTCAAAGCATACCAACAATTGCTCCAACAATATCAAACAATTCAGCAAGCACCTATAGCCACGCACGCTTCTCAAGCTTCACGGCAAAATCAAGCTCAAACATCGCTGCAACAACAACAAGCACAACAAGCGGCACAAGCCCAAGCTTTGTTGCAACAACAACAACGAGCTACGCACAAGCCGCACAAGCCGCACAAGCTGCTCAAGCTGCACAAGCTGCACAAGCCGCACAAGCTGCTCAAGCAAGCTGCACAAGCTGCTCAAGCTGCAAAAGATGCCCAAGATGCCCAAGCACGAGTGCAAGCACAAGCGCAGTACTTTGCACAACAACAAGCAGCCCAACAACTCGCATATCAGCAAGCGTTAGAGCAATACCAAGAGCAACAAGAAGCAGCCCAACAAGCCCTAGCTGACCAACAACAAGCATTGTTGGACCAACAACATCAAGCACAACAACAAGCTCTATTAGCGCAACAACAACAAGATCAACAACAAGCGTTGTTGAAAGCATACATGGCACAACAAGCAAACATTCCACCCATTCAAACACCCACTCCACCCCCCCAGAACACCTTCATTCCACCTCCTGATCCACAATTGGATGTCACCGCACAAATAAAATTTCTGTCACAACAAGTGCTTGACCTTCAATCAGGAAAGACACCAAAACCACAAAAAAACCTATGCCCTTATCCATTTGATAGGAGCGTAGAAATGAAACCATTCCCAAAAGGGTTTGAGATCCCTAAATTTGACAAATATCGCGGAACGGGTAACCCTGAAGATCACATCAGGGAATTTCAAGTACATTGCATGGAGGTGGCTCACGACGAAACGTACTTGATGAGATTATTCCCAAGAAGCTTGGCTGGAAACGCTATTGATTGGTTTTCTCGACTTTCTGGAATCAAAAAATTCCAGGAAATCGTGGATGCCTTCATACATAATTATTCCTTCAACACTCCCATGGAGGTTAGCTTACAGGAATTATCATCTCTCAAACAAGGGAAAAATGAATCATTCGGTGCTTTCTTACAACGATGGCGATCCAAAGCTAATCAAAGCAAGTGGTCCATGCCTGAAGAACAACAAGTGGGAACTATCATTGCGAATCTTGATGGGCCCTTGGCCTTCCACCTCAAAATGCAAAACATCACCACTTACGACCAATTGATACCTAGGGCGCTCAATATCGAACAAGCCCTTGCCACGCAGGGAGAAACTTCATCATATCAAGAAGGCCGCTCATCATCCAATTATCATGACAAACCACGAACATGGGCAAAGAATCGTAATGTAACCAATGATGGTGTTGTTGACGCCAAAGTTGTCATTAGTGCCCCACGGAAGAACAATCCACCATCCCAACAACAACAACACCAAAATACCAATCAAAGCAATCGACAAGTCAATACTGTGGTCCAACCATCCCATAACCAAAACACAAACAACATTGATAATCAGGGAAGACCACAGCGAAACAAGTTCTTCCCCAAACGAAAATACACACTCCTTGGGGAACCTGCTGAAGCAATCATGAAAAGATTGGTAGATGAAAAATTGATAGCGGTCCCTACACATAATAATTATCAAGAACCATCGGTCAAGCCACCATGGTATAATGAGAATTATCTTTGTGACTTCCACAAACTCAAGGGACACACGACAAACAACTGCATGAGGCTCAAAAATCTAATTCAAGACCTCATAGATGACAAAATCATAGATGTGGAAGCACCATCAGGAAACAAAGATCTCAAGATTTACACGAATCCGATGCCGAATCATGGTAACAAAGGAAACAAAGATCAAGACAAAGGAAAAGGGGCTTATAAAAATGTCAACCACACATACGAGGGTGTTGTTGCTTGTTTAGACGAGTTTTGTGGAGTCATCACCATCAAAGGGGCCCAAGCCGATTGTGGAGTCACCACAAGAGGTGGAAAGGTTACCATTGCAGCACCATCCCAACCAAGCAGAAATTCCACATCCAACCCAAGGTCTCACCCTAGTGGCTATAATGTCTTGGATCAATTGAAAAGAACCC
This sequence comes from Sequoia sempervirens, assembly GCA_007258455.2. Taxonomy (NCBI): domain Eukaryota; kingdom Viridiplantae; phylum Streptophyta; class Pinopsida; order Cupressales; family Cupressaceae; genus Sequoia; species Sequoia sempervirens. Next base: position 19,945 of record VDFB02159858.1, read on the forward strand.
CTGCACATATCTCCATCATGGAGTTACTCAAAATCTCATCTGCACACAAAAAGATTCTAGAAGAAGCTTTGGCGTCATCTACTGTCCCCGCAGATCTAGATACAGAACAATTCCAAGCTATGGTCGCAAGTATCACCACACCTAACATTCTTACATTTTCTGAACAAGACTTCCCCACACAACCATCTCACAACCGTGCACTTCATCTGGAGGTGTACGTAAATAAAAAGAAAGTCAAGAGAGTCTTGGTGGATGGAGGTGCAGGCTTAAATATTTGCTCCTTAAAGCTTCTAAAGAATTTGAACATTTCAGAGGATTCAATTGACAAAGGAAAAGGCATCACAATAAGAGCATACGATGACCAGGAAAGGGTATCCCAAGGCACCATTCAGCTTCCTGTCCAGGTTGGACCCGCCATCATGCAAACCAACTGTCAGGTCTTGGACCTCGATTTACCATACAACATTCTCCTAGGGCGACCATGGATACATGCAATGCAAGCTGTAGCTTCAACCTTTCATCAATGTGTGAAATTCACACATGAAGGTCAAGAGGTTACTATCCATGGAGATCCTGAGCCATTTGCCTACTGCAAAAATCTAGAGGCAAAATACTACAAGATCCCGCAAGTACCCAAGAACGATGAAGGCCCATCAACACCTTACGTGGATCCCGCCACTCTCACTTCTGTGACAGAGACACCCTCCACCCCCGCCATCCCCGCCTTTTCTGATATCAAAGTTATAATACAAGATGATGGTTGTGGAAACTATTCAATGCCTAAGAATGCTTTTGTAGTAGGAGAGCTACCACAATCTCCTAGATCAAGAGGACGACCACAATCACAAGAAGCTTCAACATCTCAAGGATCCTATGAACGAAACCCTACCTTCACAAGTGCAGGAGATCTTGGTCAGGAAACATTAGAGGGGGACCTATCTCATCTCCTTTATCGAGATGATATACCGGCAGTTGAATTGCCTATGGATGAACGAAACAAAGGTATGAAGCTGATGCTCTTGATGGGCTATAACCGGAACCAAGGGTTAGGCCAAGATAATAACGGGCGTGTAATACCCATTATACCTGAGAAGCAAATAAAAAATCTTGGCATTGGTCATCCTACTCCTAAGGTAACTGTACTTGGTCGAGGTGCCCAGGATAGACGGAACCGAACGCCTCCTCAGGAATCTGTAGCTACTCCAAAATCCTCCATGACTTTAGGAATGCCCACTGATTTAACTGAGTCACCAGAAATAGGATTACCTTTGTTGTTTGAGGATACTAATGTCCTTATGATTAGCACCTTGTCTTATGAGTCTGAAAACCAAAGCAATGAAATCCGATTAGTCTATCCCCAACTGATTGATTACGACCAACGAGGACCACCAATTCTTGACATGTTTGAAAACGATAAGGCGCTCTCGGAATTCATGGGACTTAGGGATGACATTCCATGTGGGGATCATAAGGCAGGTTTTATCATAGAGCTGGATACACATGCATACTATGGAGAAACGATTGAATCCCTCAGTCGCAAAAATAAAAAATTGAGAATAATCTCCAAGTCCTTGAGTGAAAACCACCTTGTGGCACTCTCCGACTCTAAAAAAGTAAAAAGAAAGGATGCATCCAATGGTGAAAACCTCTCTGAGGCGCCTGAGGATGGGGGATTCAATCTTCCTCTTACAGCTATACACCAAGAAAAGTCAGCTATGCTAGCAGAAAAGTGCAACCCCATCAATCTGGGAACACAAGAAACTCCTCATATTACATTCTACGCTGAGTCATTATTATGCAAAGAACAAGAGGAGTTGGCTACCTTCTTAAAGGAAAGGAAGATAAATTTTGCGTGGACCTATGCTGATATGCCAGGATTGGATCCAGAGGTAGTGGTTCATCACTTGGCAGTCTATCCTAAAGCTAAACCTGTGAGACAGAAGCTTCGCAAAATGCATCCTCAAATTGCTTTGTTAGTCAAAATGGAGCTCAAAAAGCTATTAGATGTGGGATTCATTCGACCAATTGATTATCCAGAATGGGTATCGAACTTGGTACCCGTATCAAAGCCTGACGGAGCCATAAGAATCTGTACGGATTTCAGAGATTTGAACAAAGCATGTCCCAAGGATGATTTCCCGCTCCCCAACATCGACATGATAGTAGACATGACAGCAGGGCATGAGATGCTATCACTTATGGACGGATTTTCAGGATACAACCAGATTATGATAGCAAAAGAAGATCAACACAAGACGGCTTTCACTTGCCCATGGGGAACATACTGCTGGAACGTAATGCCATTCGGCTTAAAGAACGCTGGGGCCACATACCAAAGGGCCATGACACTAATATTCCATGACATGATCCACAAAACAGTTGAGGACTATGTTGATGACATCCTGGGAAAATCCAAAAAGAAGGAGGATCATATATCGGTCTTGAGTGCTATCTTTGACAGACTAGAAGAATACAAGGTTCGTTTGAATCCCAAGAAGTGTGTCTTTGGCGTACAATCAGGAAAGTTGTTGGGTTACATAGTGTCAATGAGAGGCATTGAGATTGATCCGGCAAAGGTGAAAGCAATACTTGAAATGGAAGCTCCTAGGACATTGAAACAACTGAGAGGTCTCCAAGGCAGGCTTCAGTCAATTCGCAGGTTCATAGCACAATTAGCAGACAAACAAATCCCTTACTCTCACTTACTCCACAAGGGGGTAACGTACAAATGGGATGACAAATGTGAACAAGCCTTCAACAAAATCAAGGAATATCTGTTAACACCTCCAGTACTAAGGCCTCCAATTCAGAACAAACCATTGATCCTTTATATCTCAGCAACTGCAGCAGCCCTTGGTGCTCTCCTAGCACAACATGATGAAAATGGAATAGAAAGAGCCATATACTACATCAGCCGTACAATGGTGGGCCATGAGTTAAACTATACATTCATTGAAAAAGCTTGCCTAGCAGTGGTGTTTGCATCCCAAAAATTCAGACACTACATGTTGGCACACAAGATCAAACTCATAGCTAAAATTGATCCCTTAAAGTATCTTCTTTCAAAGGCAATGCTTACAGGAAGAATGGCTAAGTGGGTAATGATATTATCAGAATATGACATTGAGTATGTGGAGCGCAAGGCAATCAAGGGACAGGTCATTGCAGACCAACTGGCAGATGCACCTATCTATGCGGAGAGCCCACTTGTTTCAGAATTTCCAGATGAATCCATTTTCAACATTGACATAGCTACTCATTGGAAACTATACTTTGATGGCTCCTACACACAACATGGGTCAGGAGCTGGTATCTTCTTCATCACTCCACAAGGGGATTGTATACCAAGATCATACAAACTAGCATTCCCTTGTACCAACAACATTGCAGAATACGAGGCTTTAACTATAGGTCTCAGGATAGCAGTACAGTGGAACATTATGGCATTGAAGGTATATGGAGATTCACAGCTTATCATAAATCAAGTGAACAATGAGTACCAAACAAAGGATGATAAGCTAACTCCATACAAAAGGCTGGTGGAAAATCTCAAGGAATATTTTGTTGACATCACATTTGAGCAAGTACCAAGAACCAACAACAGAGCAGCAGACGCAATGGCAACTATTGGATCACTCTTAGAGATCCCTCAAAATGTTCTGAAATATGACTTCTTGGTAGAGCAGCTTCTCGTACCAGCATTCAAGGTACCAGAGTCAGAATTTGTGTGCGAAATCGTTGGTCCAAATGATCAGTGGTACCAAGACATTTACACATACCTTAGGATAGGTATCATTCCCGCCGATTTGCGTTCAAGCCTTAGACGAACCTTTATCAAGAAAGCATCTCGTTTTGTCATTTTAGGAGAAACCCTTTATCGTAGAAGCATAGAAGGAACCTTACTAAGATGTCTTAACCCTGAGGAGGCTTCGGCTGCCCTAACTGAGGTGCACAACGGCATCTGTGGTTCTCATTCGAGTGGCATGACCCTGTCTAAGAAATTGTTGAGGAGTGGGTATTACTGGCCTACCATGGACAGAGAGGCACATGAATACGTCAAGAAGTGTCTACAGTGTCAGCAACACGGGGACCTCATCCATGCTCCAGCTCAAGAGCTTCATCCAATCATCACACCATGGCCCTTTTCACAGTGGGGACTCGATCTCATTGGGAAAATCACACCCACCTCATCCAACGGCCACAAATTCATTATAAGCGCAGAGTACTTCACCAAGTGGGTTGAAGCCATACCTATGACCTACATAACAGGAAAGCGAGATCTCAAAGTTCATCCTGAACTATCTCTCATATGCCGCTATGTTCCCACGAGCTATCATCTCAGATAATGGGACACCATTCAAAAATCAGTAAAGTGACCTATGTGATAAATTCAAAATCCAACATGGCTTTTCCACCCCATACTATCCCCAAGGCAATGGCCAAGCGAAGCTACAAATAAAACCATCCTCAAAATCCTTAGAAAATAGTCAATGGCCTTGGAGTGCGTGGTGGCATTTGCAACAATCTGCGCTTTGGGCTTAGAACGACATCCAGCACCGGGTGCCACACCATTTCCTTGGTCTACGGATCAGAGGCCATCTTGCCCATTGAGATCGAGTTACCATCCCTCAGAGTATCATTGCAAAATCTCATCACAGACGAAGAGTATCGAGTTTCAAGACTGAATGAGCTGGAACTGTTGGACGAGCGACGTTTGGATGCTTTAAACCATCTGCAAGTGTATCAGAATAGACTGAAAAGGAGCTACAACAAGAAAATCAGAAGCAGAACTTTCCAAGTTGGAGAATTAGTCTTAAAAGAAAATCAGAAGAATGTCCCAAATCCCAGCAGCAAAGGAAAGTTCGAACCCAATTGGTTAGGGCCTTTCATTGTCACAGCAAGCTACAAATCAGGGGCATATCAGCTATCAACACCCGAAGGGGAACCTCTGCAGGAGCCCATGAATAGCTCCCATCTCAAAAAGTTTTATGCCTAATTCTTTCAAGGTATAGAACCAAAAAATCCAAAAAATCAGAAAAAGTCCTGAAAAAATGGTTACTTCGGCGAAAACCTGGCAAACAGGCGTCTTGGTAACAACAAAAGAAATCAAAAATGAAAAATCAAAAAATCGAAGGATCCAAAAGTAGTAAAGAAAAAAATCGTCCTCTAGTGAAAACCACTTCCGTGGCACTTTGGGCAAGTACCTTGGTGAAAACCTGGCAAACAGGCGCCTTGTGTAAATAAGCACTTTCCATCCACCAGGATCTTTATGGCTCGATCTACATTATCCCTCCATTTCGCTTCCATCGTCCATCACATCCATATCTCCATCCATCACTCATCCGCTCACATCCGCACCATAGCTTGGTCCTGTGCTCGTATCATGATTCCTCCTAGTACTACTCGGCCCATTCTCAAGGTCAGTTTGTCCTGCCTTTATCGGAGTAGTCTATTGCATCACGCTGGGGGCACATTCTCATCGGATCGGATTCGTGTATGGTCTTAAAATCCTCAAATCAGAAAATCCAAAAACATCAGAAAATCAGAAAATCCAAAAAACATTCAAAAAATCAGAAAATCCAAAAACATCAGAAAATCAGAAAATCCAAAAAACATTCAAAACATTTCAAAATCCAAAAACAAGGTCGTCTTGTCGAACTACGTCGTCTCTGAGCTTGAACGTAGGCAAGGTTGATCTTTGATCATCGAGAGACATTTAGGTGGATCCTATAGAGTCCGTCATAATAAAGTGACATTTCATCATGTATATCTTCATCGCCAGTAGATCAAATTAGTTAGTCGAACTTCGTGGTCTCTGCATTATTATAGCGTGAAGCCAAAGGCTAATCTATCGATAAATAAAGGCCCCTAGGATAGGTCTTTAGGTTAGTCTCTTGGTCAAAATCTCGTAAAATCCCAAAAACATTGGAAAAATCAAAAATCAAAACATTTGTAAAACCTCGAAAAATTACCAAAAACAGCCTCAAAACATTGCAAAATTCCAAAAACATCCAAATATTTGAAAAATCCATCCACCTCATCTCGCTTACACTCGCAATAATCAATCATCCATAATAAATCGTCATCACCCTCAACCTTTGGTAAAACAGTCAGAAACAAGTCTAGCAGTCAAACGTGAAAACCTAAACTGTCAAAATCTCAAGTATAGGTCTGTCGGTAAGCAAGTTGGTCAACTCTTTTCTTATCAATGGCATGTAAATCATAAATCAATTTCATCATCATTTGATACAAAGCATTTCCTAGGATCCGTTCCGACAATGGGCGCTTTTATCAAATCAACCAATTTGGGTAAACAAAATGACGTGTCATTAACATGTCCTAGGATCCGTTCCGACAATGGACATTATCTTTTGGCAATAAGTTTTGGCTCCCATCTTTTGAAACACATCCCTCTGGCTGAAGGTATGAAGAACATTGGCTTGCTTGTATACTTGATATTTTCTTTTGATTTATCATATTGCGCTCATTCCAAGGACCTCTCGATGATATCCGAACAAAGGATTTAGAGAGAAAGGAATGGGGCAACGATCATTATTATTTTGTCTGCTATGCTTGTTGGACATTCTTGTAAAATAACTTGGCGAATACTTGCTTTGTTAGATATGTATGGAGGATGTTTCAGATAGATTGTTGACTATTGCATTGATTAGTTATACCTTTCTGTGTTTTGGTCCAAGATGTTTGAGACTTCTAAAGTGCATCATATGAGTTTCCATTAATGTCAAGTGTGAACAAAGAATGCTCC